>PVIW01004009.1:0-21256 GCA_004026585.1 Noctilio leporinus | reverse complement strand
AGGGAGGCAGAGGCAAAGAAGGGGAGCAGCTTAGACAAGAACCTAGTATAAAGGAACCATGGACATGGACAACAGGTGGGATTGACTTTGGGGGGAATGGGTGGGTGGGGAGGGGGACGGAGGGGAGTAAAAAGGGGATGGATGTAATACAACAACAATAAAATTTTTAAAAATGTCTTTAAAAAAAAAAGAAAGAAAGAAAAAAATCCTAGAATTCATATGGAATTTTAAAAAGCCTTGAATAGCCAAGGCAATTGTGAGAACGAAGAACTAAATGGGAGCCATATCACATCATATCAATCTATACCTACACTGCAATAGCTATCAAAATAGTATGGTAGTGGCATTTATATATGGTTAACTAATATTAAACAACAGAGCCAACAATATTCTATAGAGAAAAAAATAGTATTTTCAATAATGGTTTGGGAAAACTGGGTGTTCACCTGCAAAAGGATGAAATTGGACCCCTATATTATCCCACTCACAAAATTCATCTCAAAAAAATCTTAAAGACTTAAATGTAAGACCTAAAACTATAATACACCTAGAAGAAACATATAGGAAAAAACTAATAGCAACAATATTTTTGGATATGACACCAAAAGCACGAGCAACTAAAGAAAAACTAAGCAAATGGGGCCACATCAAATAACCAGCTTGTCTGTCTATCATTTCGCAAGAATCAAGCAATGTCAAAAGAACACCAAGGAAGATCCTGATAGCTTTGCAACTTCCATCCATATCTCTTCTCCGTCCTCCTCCTCACTCATTAAAGCTGAGTCAGTATTTTATTTATGGACATACATAGATTCTTAAGGTTTTGATTTCTGCCGGTATAGATTGCTTTAGGACTACTTCAAAATGCTACCCAGCTCTCAGTCTGGAGCTAAAACTCTCAGGATGACATTGCAAAAACTCTTTGGCAGTTTTTCGTAAAATAAAATTCCCTCCAAGTTCTTCTCTCCTGCTTTGTGTCAGGGCACTTCCTTCTTCTCTGTTATATATGTAGATGACAAGGATTTTATTCTCTTCTGGATGTTACTAGCATGTCCTTCCCATGAATCACTCTGACATCAGAGTTGCCCTTGCTTTGCTCCTCTTTACTGTTTTGTTCAGTTTTGCTAAATTTTTTTCAAAAACAGTGGTGTTGTGATGTAGCTATTCAATGAACAATTGTTTTATGTATCCTGAATAAAAATGCATCTACTGGAAAAATTTCATCCAAATTCAAAGCAAAAATTTCTCTTCAAATTGGAACTTGGCTTATTAGAAACAAAAGAAATTCACTCAAATGGGGGCTTATCCCAAGACTCACAACAGTAAGGTATTGATCAAGTGGGTGCTAATGTGGAACTTCTTTAAACAATAATCCAATGCTTTGTAGGGGGGTCAGTTTGATTTCTACAAAATGTAATATTTTAATTATCTTTTGCAAAAAGAAGTATATTTTAAGTTTTCTTTGCTAAAATACAACAGCATACCATTTTGATGCTGCTATAGGAGTGCTGAACTTCTGTTATGTACAACATAATCTCTGTAGTAGATGCATAAGAACTCAGAGATGGAATTCTGGCAAAGCTATTCTTGGGATCAATATAGTAATCTATATCTCCTTCACTTGCCAGAGACAGAATTGCTTCCTACTGAACCAACAAGAGAAACCATTCTAAGTGAGCTGCTGACAAGTTAAATGGGCCCCTTTAATTGGCATTTGGGGAGATATTTAGTGACTATTTGCTAAAGGGTATAACTCAATTATGGAATGAAAATTCTCTCAAATTTGGGTAGAACCAAATAGTTATTTTCAGAGAGTAGAAAGTATTTGGACTTTGGCCCTGGCTGGTGGCACAGTGGATAAGGCACTGACCTACGAACTGAAAGGTTGCTGGTTCGATTCCCAGCCAGGGCAACATAACTATGTCTCAAGCCAGGTCTCCAGCCATGTCTGTAACTGAAGGCAGGTGAAAGGCAACCATACATTGATGTTTCTCTCCCTCTCTGCCTCTCTCCCTTCCTTTCTCTCTGAAAAAAATAAGAAAGAAAGAAAGAGAAAAGAAAGAAAGGAAGGAAGGAAGGAAAAGAAGGAATGACACATGGTTAATAAAAAGTATTGTTAAAAGTGAAAAGTAATTTTTAAAATGAGACATAAGTAATACCTCTCCCCAAAACCTACTCTGGGCTTTTTACAATGGATTTGCCACCATAACATAGATGTCGTGAAAACCACCACTAAACCCATGCCAAAATGGGAAAGGAAAACTCACATCAATATTGTGGTCATAGAATCTACATGTCCAACGTAGATTCTACCACTACTGGTCATCTTATCTACAAATGTGGTAGGATTGACAAAAGAACCATCAAAATTTTTGAGAAGGAAGCTGCTGAAATGGCAAGGGCTCCATCAAGCATGCCTGCAGAAACTGAAAGCTGAACATGAGCATGGTATCACCACTGATATTTCCCCATGAAAATTCAAAACCAACAAGATTTTGTGACCATCATCGATGCCCCAGGACACAGAGACTTTATCAGAAACATGATTACAGGTACATCTGAGGCTGACTGAGCTGTCCTGATTGTTGCTGCTGGTGTTGATGAATTTGAAGCAGGGATCTCCAAGAATGGGCAGATCTGTGAATATGCCCTCCTGGCTTACAGGTGTGAAACAGCTAATTGTTGATGTTAAAAAAATGGATTCCACTGAGCCACCGTACAGCCAGAAGAGATATGAGGAAATTGTTAAAGAAGTCAGCACCTTCATTAAGAAAATTGGCTATAACCCTGACACAGGAGCATTTGTGCCAATTTCTGGTTGGAATGGTGACAGCATGCTGAAGCCTAGTGCTAACATACCTTCTTTCAAGGCAGGGAAAGTCACCCATAAAGATGTCAATGCCAGTGAAACCATGCTGCTTGAAGCTCTGGATTACATCCTGCCACTACCTCGTCCAACTGACAAGCCCCTGCATCTGCCCCTCCAGGACGTCTACACAATTGGTGGCATTGGTACTGTTCCTGTGGGCCAAGTGGAGAATGGTGTTCTCAAACCCTTCATGGCAGTCACTTTTGCTCCAGTCAATGTTACAATTGAAATAAATTCTGTTGAAAATGCACCATGAAGCTTTGTGTGAAGCTCTTTCTGGGGACAATGTGTGCTTCAATGTCAAGAACATGTCTGTCAAAGATGTTTGTTGTGGCAATGTGGCTGGTGACAGCAAAAATGGCTTCACAGCTCAGGTGATTATCCTGAACCATCCAGGCCAAATCAGTGCTGGACATGCACCTGTTCTGGACTGTCACACAGCTCATGTTGCTTATAGATTTGCTGAGCTGAAGGAGACAGTTGATGGTTATTTTGGGAAAAAGCTGGAAGATGGCCCAAAGTCTTTAAAATCTGGTGATGCTGCCATTATTGATATGGTTCCTGGTAAGCCCATGTGTGTCGAGAGCTTCTCTGAACCTCCTCTGGGTCACTTTGCTGTTTGTGACATGAGACAGTAGCTGTAGGTGTCATCAAAGCAGAGGACAGGAAGGCAGCTGGAACTGGGAAAGTCACCAAGTCTGGCCAGGAAGCTCAGAAAGCTAAAGGAATATGATCCCCAACACCTGCCACCCCAGTCTGACTCTGGTGGAAGAAAGATCTCAGAATTCTTTGTCTCAATCAACCATTTAAGTTTAATAGTAAAGAACTGGTTGATGATTACAAAGCATTGTAAAACCTTCAGAAGGAAAGGAGAATTTTATGGACCATTTGGTTTGTGTGTGTAGCAGTTTTTAAGTTACAAGTTTTTTAAATCAGTACTTTTTAATGAAAACAACTTGACCAAAATCTGTCACAGAATTTTGAGATCCATTAAAATAAAGTTTAATGAGAAACCGGTGTGTTCTTTTGGTCATTGCTGTAACATTTTTATATTAGATTAAAAGAGTTAAGATTAGCCCATAACCTATTTCTGGTGCTGTATCTGCTGATAATTTAGAATTGTATGCTTCTGTTAGCATTTTGCTGGGTGGGGTCTTTCCCACTTTGTCCTAAAGGCAGGAATCTGTTTACATAGTAAAAGCTATGGGAGGAGCTCTGGGGCAACACTAAATAAGACAAATAAGCCAAGTAACTGTTCCAGTGTATGCTAGTTTATAAAGGCCAAATTCTGCTATATTAAAGTCTACATGTCACATATAAACAAACTTCTAGTTAACATCGTTATGAGTAAATTTGTCAAATTTTAGTTTACATTTTTACTGAAATGTGAATTCATGTTTACAAATGCTGAGATATAGTTTAAAGAACCTAAAATGAGGCTTAAATAGTATTGAGCACTGTTGTGCTACAGTTAATTGTATCTAGATCCTAGGAAAAATAAATAATGCTGGAAGTTGAAAAAAAATAATAATGCTGGAAGTTGAAAACAAAACAAAACAAAATAAGACCTACTTTGGGCTTTGAAAACATCCATACAGAGATTAAAAGGGGCCAGGGGAGATTTTTGCTCCCTTTCATCTTATGTCTCTATTCCTGTGCAAATGTATGCTGCAATAGTTGAAACATTGAATTAAACATTAAATAAAACTAAAAATCATTAAAATTAAAGATAAAACACTAATTTTAGGTCATTTAAAATGTTGACACTAATGTTTATAAAACCATTTGGATTCTGTTCTGTAACTCTCAATTACTACTTTCACCTCCTTTGAAAATCTGATGCACAGTGGGAACTGACTCACAAAGTTTCTGGGCTCCTTGTTTGTGAGTTACACTGTTTCCAAAAGATTCCTGGAATTTTATAAGAATTCAACCATTGCATTACACTCACAGGCCATTAGAGGGAAAAAGTGATACTTAATACCTTTAAATAAGAATACCAATGACCCCTCAAAAACCACTAATGTGGTATAACTAATGTGCATTAAAGCTCAATAACTGAGAAATTGAAAAGTAGATCAACACATTTGATGAGCTGTCATTTCAAGCTCTTCCTGAATGAGCCTTAACGCCTAAATTAATTTTTAAAACAAAATTAAAGATTTAGGTAATCAACTGAGACTTTTTAAAAATGATATGCAGATGTAATATTTTACTCTTCAATTTCACTTAAATTGAGTTCAGAAAACATTGTTAAAGGTCATTTCTGGAGATAGGAAAACCATCCTGATGTACACTCATTTATATAGGCAAACACCTAGAACAGCATATTAACATTGATGATTGTGAACTGTTAAGAGCCAGTAAAGCTCCAAGCAATGGAGTCCCAGCTCTATATATCAGATAGGTTTCCAGACAACAAGGACTGCTTGCACTTTGCACACTGAATAAAATATAGGTATTATGAAGTAATCCATCACCAAAATTACTCAATTCTAACATTGTGAATATATTTGTAATTCCTATACCTAGAATAAAGACTTTGAAAACCAAGTCCTGAAGCAAATGAAAAAGAATTTAATAGATATCTAACACTGAATCACTTTAAGTATTGTTTCAAATTTTCATTTCATTTTTCTTGGCAGATTACCCAATTAATTTTTTAAATTACTAAGCACTATGGTTTTATATAATAGAAGTTTACCTTGGCTGCTGCTGTCTTTTATTTTCTTCTAAGTCTAGACTTTCTGGTCTTCTAGTTCTGATTTTATTATTCACAACTGCACTTCTAGTTTCTTCCATGGCTCATTTATTTTCTAATATAGTTACTTCCTTATCAAGAAAGGAAATAATTGTTATTTCCAGACTTATACTCACATTTCTTTTTCTGAATCCAGGCAAACCTCCTGCCATAGCACCACTAACCAGGTGATTTGTTGTAGAACATTTACATTTTACAGCTGCTCTTTTTCCCTGGCTTGGGATTGAATCCATTCATGTAATTCTGCTTTTACAAAGATTTTCTGATAAAGAAAAGCATTCTATGTGGCTCCTGCGCACATAGTATTTGCAGAAAGAATGAGAAGCATGACATTAAATAAAGGGCTGGTAGAACAAGGCTAGGTTGTTTTTGGATAGATCATACAACACAATGTATAATTTATTTCAGAAAATAAAATAAAAACTAATCCTTAAAGCAAAATTTGTCCTGGAAGTGAAGGACCAAAATTTAAATGGAATCACATATCGGGAACAAAATGCAGGCAGTCAATGCAGGCACATAAAGGAAATGTTACCTAACCTTACAGAAATTTACAGATCCTCTCAGTAATCAAAGGACACCAGCCAATCCCCAAATGCCTAGTCTGTTCACACCATCTCTGGACTTCCTTGGTCCCCTACTGGGCTACTTTGTTCCAAACAGGGAAGAAGACCACTAGACAACCAATCAGCTGAAAAAAGCCAAGTAACTTTCACATTTACCCCATAAAAATCACGTAGTCTCTGAGCAAATCAGAACTCGTGCTCCCATAGCCTTGAGTTTCCCAGTTTGCTGGTTGAAAGCCTTCCAATACACTCAACTTTCTGCAGTTTTATTTAGTATGCAGAGTGTGACTGAAGAACAAACTGAAGAAATACCAGAGTTTACATTTATTTCTAAATTAAAGTAATAAGAAATGTAACATTCTAGTAGATATTTATGAGTTAAAAACTACAAAACAATTTTTTAAAGATTTTATTTATTATTTTCAGAGAGAGAGTAAGGGAAAGAGACATCAATGCATGGTTGCCTTTCACCTGCCTCCAGCTACGGACCTGGCTGGGACCTGGCTATGTGCCTTGGCTGGGGAATTGAACCAGTGACCTTTGGGTTTGCAGGCTGGCGCATTACTCACTGTGCCACCAGCTAGGGCCTACAAAACAATTAAAGAAAAAAGAAGTTGACTTGGTAGATAATACAAGTTCCTGTACATGTAACAAAATTTTCAATTAAGGAAGTCTGTGGAAGCCTATAATTTAAGGCTATTAAGACAGTGGTAAGGTGACAAAAGATAAGAATTTAAGCTATGAGAGTATGTGTTTGGAGGGTTGGACAGAAATGCCATTGCATTATTCAAGAATATATTAAGTGAAAAGCATGCTAGGAATTTTCCAAGTTTTAACTATTAATGGAACTCAAAATGAGAAAAAATACTATCTCAAGTAGCCCAAATATTTTTCTTTGAGGCTAATATGTGCTTACGAACCGTTATTCAGACTTATTAAGATTTATCTAAAACATGATGTACAAGCCCTGTCTGAACTATAAAAAAATTGTATAAAACTACCAAAAGAAATTCATTTACACTCATGGCCAGGAGCAGCTCAGAAAATGAGAGCAAGATGCGGGCTGAGCAGCGGCTCCTAATCCCTCTTCCCAGCCAGAAACCAGATCTCACAGGATCTCTAGAGATCTACGGGTATCAGCCAGAGAGCCCTGGGATGAGAAACACCTGGGTACTGGGGACATCCCAGTCTCAAGAGTGAGCAGTCTGACTCTCACCACTGGTGTATCAAGCAAACCCCAATCCCCATCAATACTTCCTGCCACCAGTGAGAGTCACAGTGCATTGGGGCCTCACTCCAGGGGCTCTGCCACCTATTGAGAAGGAGTCTTTGGCCCAATAGCTGTGTAAAGTCACCCAGGCCAGAAGGAGGGAATGAACTGCTCATGCTCAGGCTACACCTGGGCAGCAACTCATATTTTCTGTGTGGGCTCTTGGGGACCCTATCCCATGTCTGCCAAGTCCAAGGCTACAGCAACTCAACAGGCCATTTCCTTGCTCATCATCAGGGCCTGTTTATCCTCTGTGCAATGTGCATAGAAGTAGCATCAGAAATGATTGAACTAGAAGTCATCCCAGGAGACCTTAGCTGCCTGTTCCCACAGTCTTTCCCCTGAAGAACAGCTTCAGGCAATAGCTCTCTCTTTCCAGGAATGTAAATTGGTTCAGTCACTATTGAAAACAGTATGAAGGTTTCTCAAATTTTTTTAGATAAATTGCTATTGTATTTGATCATATTTAATCCAGCAGTTCCACTTCTGGGTATATAACCAAAGGAAATGAAAACAGGATATGGAAGAGATCTATACATGCCATGTATATTGCAGTATTATTGTCAATAACCAAGATATGATAAAATCTTAAGTGTCTATCAACAGATGAATGGATAAGATGGGATACACACACACACACACACACAATGGACTATTATTCAGCCACAAGATAAAGAAACCCAAACCAGGTAACTGCTTAAGTATTCATGGTATTCCATAGAAAATATCTGGAGGACTAGCAGAGAAGGATGTGCCATTTACTATTCAAATTCCGAGAGTGCACCAAAGGATGGTGCAAAAGAGACAGCACCTCCTCCAGTTTGCAACTCAAGACAAAGGCAGCACAGATCCAGGTTGCACAAACCTACCTGTGGCCTGAAGCTACATTACACCAGTGTGTACCTACAGAAGGAAAAGGTCAAGAAGTCACCACAGGACAAGAAGCCACTCCCAAAAGGAGATAAGGAAGGAGTTACAATCCATTCCCAAAATAATACATATTTCTTCTGGCCAGAGATGTTCTAACTAGCCTTCAGTCATGGAGGGGGAAGGGCCACGAATTGACCCCATACCTGCCATTTGTAATAACATGGAAGGACCTGTAGGACATTATACTAAGTGAGGAAAGTCACAGACAGATAAATACTATATATCATAATATGTGGCATTTAAAAAGCCTAACTGATTTTAAAAAAAAAAATAAGAGTAAAATGGTAGTTATCAGAGTCTGAGAGATAGGGAAATATGTTGTTTAAGGGTACAAACTTGCAACTAAATAATAACTAAGTCCTGGAGATCTAATTCACTGCATAGTGATTATGGACAACAATACTGTGTCATAAACCTCAATGTTGCTAAGAAACTAGATATTCATTGTTCCCACTTCATAAAGAGAATGATTATGTGAAGAGACAGAGGTGTTAGACAACACAATAATGGTAATCATATTGCAATGTATAATTATTTCAAATCAACATGTTTTATACCCTAAACCTTCACAATGTTCTGTCAGTTATAACTTAATAAAAATAAATTTTAAAAACTGAAGCATTGCATATTGCTGTGTCTCTGACTCTGCAACACTTTTTATTCTTCCATCTTATACACAGATGGAGCCTTATCACTTATCCTGAAATGTGCTGATGAGACTTACTGACTCCTGGCATCTCACTATCTGAGATCTCTGAGGAGAACAGGACAAAATTTTCAAGCATGTCCAAAATGGCGTGAAGGAGCAACAAAAGGAGATTGGCTGGAGTTCTTATTGTGATTAGGAGATGGGGACTGGGATGAGAGTTCCTGCATACAGTCAAACATTTGTGTGATTTGAATCCCAATTTGTTACTAAATGAAGGTGCTTTAAATCAGCTAGCACATGACAGGGTAAAGGAGAAGAGGGAAAGGTAAGCTTAAAAGCTATTGGCAGTCAAACATTAAAAAATAGATTCAGAATTATCATTAAACATAATTGTTTTATAATTATTGTTCAAAATACAGAAGTTACTTTAATAATTCTTGATCCCATCTATTTAACACCTTAGTTTTCATACCTTATCCAAATGACAGTTTTGCTGGCCGTTTGCTTATTCTCATACCAGCAAGTCAAGAAAATATGACACATGCTTAAGAAAAATTTGTCTAAGAAATTTTGTTATTGGCATATTGTACTTAGTGTTTTCTTTTTACTCAGTTAACTATTTATTGTTCCCCTCTATTTCTCAAACTAAGCTACACATTGTGGAGTGAGAGAGAAGCCAAAGATAAAGCTGAAATTGTAGGCATGGTTTCACATTTAATGATGAGAGGCTGCAGTTCTCTTTCTTAGATGGTTTTTAAGTCAAAGAATATTTTTTAACACATGCATGATATTATATTTATAAACTAGAGAGTTTACTTTAATAACAGCATATTAGCCCTGGCTGGTGTGGCTCAGTGGAATGAGGACCAGCATGAGAACCCAAGTGTCACTGTTCGATTCCAGGTCAGGGCACATACCCAGGTTGCAAGCCAGGTTTCCAGCCAGGTCCATAGCTGGAGACAGGTGAGAGGCAACCATACATTGATGCTTCTCTCCCTTTCTTCCCTCTCCGCCCTCTGTAAAAATAATGAATAAAATCTTTTTTTAAAAAGTAACGGCATGAAGAAGCATTCGAAGGAGATAAGCAGGAAGATCAGACTTAAGTACAGTTGAAAAATAATTTAAAAAATGAGAGTTAGGACAAAATAAAATCATAAAGAGGAAAAGTTGCATTTGACTCTGGATTACTTGGCTATTGCAATAAATGACTATATAAATATACAAATATATGTGTGTGTCTGATTATATATATATATATATATATACATCTGATGATGTATATATATATATATATATATATGTAGAAGCAGAGCAGTCTTGACCTAGCTTTGCAGCCCTGATTAGAGGCCTATCACATCCCCTTCTTGAGCAGCTGATTAAATTCACACCCCAATTCATTCTTATATCAGGCTCTCTCATTCTGAGACCACCTGCCCTATCTGCCCCAGAGCAAGGGACCAAACACCTATGCCATGAAGCCTGCAAAATATATTCAAATTATTCAAGCCATAGGGATCCCTGAAAAAACCTTACCCCATTTCCCCTAACAAACTGCCCCCTACAGCTCAAACACACTCTGGTTCCAGGTGCTATCCCCTTTGTGATCCTGCCTGGCATTTTTATTTAATGAAAAGTTTTGCTTCTCACCTATCTGAGTGTCAGTGTGTTTTCTGCTTTGAAAACATCTTAAAACCTTATAAAACAATCATTTACCCAAACAGAGAACTAAGAAGGGAAAACACATTTTAAGAAAAAGAATATCTGTTTACTTTTCGTCAGATTGCATGTGAAGTACTTGTAGGTCATGCAGATGGAGAGTTCCAGTGTGCAGTTGGATATTCACTTCCAGATACGAAAGAATAACTGTGCTGTATGGAGAATTTGGAATTATTCGCTCTCAGATGGCAGTTGAAAACATGGATGCAGACACAATGTTTTGAAAATGACTTTTAAGTGCAAAGAGGCTTGAGCGTTGAATCCCAACAGGGAATAAGAATTGTTTATATACTAGATGTGTTAGTTAGATGAATGCCATACTCATAGTGTAACAGGACCCTTGGCGGGGTGGGCGGGGTGGTGGTGGTGGTATCCTCACTTTTAATGGGCTCGATTTGCTCACCACCAGGAATGACTCTTAATAACAGAATTTGGTGAAAAGCAAAGATATTTTGTTTATTTGAAGGGTATGCAGATTTATAATAAAGGTGCAATTATGCCATTAAATCCCTCTCCTTTTAAAAACACCCAAAATATATATAGTCCTGCCTGATTTGGCTAACTTTAAAACCAACAAGCAAAAAATACTAGCTTTCAGAAACACAACAGTTCACAGCTTAGCATTCCAGTTATAAATTCAAAGTTCCCAGCAGCTGCTATAGCCAATTAGGGGAGTATTTTGCCCACACTCCCCAACTCTTATACCACAGGTAATTCCCTATCTCTGTGCAAGCTGCATGTCTCCCTTCCCTTACTTGCTCCCATCTTCTCAAACCAGGTAAGTTCTCAGGATGCATGTCTGTCGATAGATCCATCCAGGGAAGGCCCTCTGCATGATCATCCCAGGAAGGAGAGTCCCCTACATGTTTATCCAAGGGAGGAGAGCCCCAGATACTTTACCCAGGGGAGGAGCACCCAAGATCGATGGCTGCCCCTTATTTTAAATCCTCTTTGATGTAATGTGTACAGTAAACAGTTCTGACCACTGACAGAACTCTGCATAGCACTGTAAACCTTTTCAGCACCGCCCTCTGGGTAAGGCACCTCCTATTTCCTTGGCACAAAAGAACAAAGGCTAGTCTACCTGGCCCTCACCCCATCCCCATCCCCAAACTGCAGAGTGGGGGATTTTGGCTTTCTTCCACTCTGTAACAATAGTAATTTAGATAGCTCTTACTGGAAAACAAACTTCAAGCAAAGGATGCACCTAGCACCAGAGAAATTTGTATCTTGTGTCAAATCTAATGAAAGTTATGGCAAGGAGAAGGCAATGATATCCCTACACCCCTACCCCCAACAAAGCAGTTAATACATTTATTTGACACTAGTTTGTCACATATTAGAACAAAATATACTTATCCTGAGACAGGCTTTTAGAAATTTTATTGAGAAACATGTAGATTAAGCAGTTAGCAGAGGGTTCTAAATAGGGTACAATCTATATTGTGATTTTTCCCAAAATGTACTTAAGCAATTCACTTATAGGAGTTAAGATAGTAAGCCCTGGCTGGTAGCACAGTGGATAAGGCGCCGGCCTGTGAACCCAAAGGTCACAGGTTCAATTCCCCAGCCAGGTCACATAACAAGGTTGCAAACCAGGTCTTCAGTCAGGTCTGTGGCAGGAGGCAGGTGAAAAGCAACCATACATTGATGTCTCTCTCCCTCTCTGCCTTTCTTCCTTCCCCTCTTTCTATAAATAATGAACTAAAATCTTTAAAAAAAATTTAAAAAATAAAAAGATGGTAAAAGTTTGTCTTTATCCATAATTGGGCTTTTATAGTGTTGATGTGATAAGAGGTATTGAATGGTGCCAAGGTGTGTGAAAATGAGGTATTTTAGGACTTATGATGAATAGGTAAGAGATAGAAGAAATAAGTAAAGGGCTTAGAGAAGATAGCAATGTAGTTGGGATGGAAGTCATGTTTGCACTGGCCTCAAAATTAGGATAGCAGAATGCTCTTGTAGGAAGCTGTGAAGGACCCCCCAACCTGCAGTAGATCCCCTGGTGCCACAGATGAAATAAAACTGTCCCTTACAGCAAGTACAGGGAAAGAGGGCCAACCAGTGGCTTGAGGCTAAAGGTCTTATTTACCATTGCTGAAGATCTTTTATTCAAAGGGGTAAACTTAAAGTCATGTACCTTGTCAATCAATACTAAACAATTTTAATTACAGGGAAACAAAAAAAAATAAGTGAAGGGTCATGGAGATCTCACTCAGGTCAGGATGTGCATTCAAATTTTTAAAATGTCTGCAGTTGATATAACAAAAGATTAGGTGAAGTGAGAAAACAGGCTGAGCTTCAGGGTATCTAAAATATTATCTCATGGCCCAATTCCCCCTCCCCCAGGGTCTACTGGCTATAACATGGAAACATGTATGTACCCAGCCTCCCTGGTTTTCAGGTCGGGTCTTACAGACTTAGCCTGGCTTACACAGGACTCCAAATTTCGATGTTTTCCCAGGTGGACCCCAACAGGAAGGGTGATGTGATATGGAATGAGAACAACATTACAAAGAATCTTAAAATTAGAAATATTTGAATTAGAATATTTCTACTCTAGGCCTTGATGATTGGTGTTTAAAAGGTTTAAGAACGTTATATTAAATGACTCCCAAAAGAGTTGTTTTGTCACTGAGAAGTAAAGTTTCAGTAAAGTAAATTGAAGGTAGAAGATAATTTCTTAATAAAGGGAGTGTGAAACTGGTAAATGAGCTGAAGACTGGAAGAAGATAATGATGTGAAGGTAAGGTAGGTAAGAGTGAGAGAATACACAGACTTTGGAGTTTATGTCTTATAAAACAGACTGGGGGATAAGATTTTTGAACAAATTAACTGGTTTCAAAGTCAAAACTAAAATGTTGGTATAAGGGTTTTTTGGCTGTGAAACTACTCTAGGTCTCTAATATAATCTATAGCTGCCCAGGGCTTGGAAAGGTAGGAATTAAAGCAAGACCCTATTTTCTTGGGAGCATAGGTTATCTCCCACAGCTGATTCAAGTATATGCTTTTCTAAAGTCCTTGAAATGGAATAAGTAGCTGCTGAACTTTTGTCCCCCTCATGGGAATTTCTGCTTTGGACTGAAATGCAGCATCCCCCCAAAAATAAACCTAAATGAAGCAGACTAATGAAGAGGACACAGGGGATGGAATACAGGGGATTGATGGTGCTATATTAGGGGCTGTCATGGCAAGAACTAAGAGAATGATCATCTGGGAATTACTTAAGGTAGGTCTAGATCTCAGCCATCCAATTTATAATAAAAATTGAGTTTTGGTGAAAATAAAATAGGCTTAATATGCCAATTAACAAACTTGCACCCATGCTGTACTTTAGCTGCTGGCTATTTAGTGTTTCAAGAAATTTGTAGGGCCACTAACAATTTCTACATAACTAAAAGCAAGTTAATTATTTGTCAATAAATTAATGAATGATCAGTATTATTTACAAAATGTGGAATATTTGAGAGATCAAACTGAAGTAACTATTAAATTTTAAAATACACTTTTATTCAATACTTAACTAAATTACTCAACTTAAAGCATTAAATTGAATAAGTAACATGGCAGTTCATTAAGTTCCATGACTCTTAATTTAATACATTAACTTTATAAGCCAATATAATATTATATAAATAATATTTGTGCCATAAAACAACATAGAAATAAAGTACTGCATTTATAGTATAATAATTATCTAATATATCAATAGAAGCCTACCAATATAGAGGAACTCCTAAGAGCTATAAAAGCTACTGATGAATGTTGGATACAGATAAATATTTTTAACTTAATATTTTGTTTTAGTAAGAAATAACTAGATCACAGAACTCAAAAGATCTGGCTACTAATACCATCTTCCTTCCTAATAAAATCAGAATATGTGCTAAACCAGGTCAGTTAACGTACCACGCATGGAACAAACTCTCCCCTAGAGATTTCAAGGAAATGTCAGGCATTTCATTTTGGACTTACCAACTCCAGAACTATGAGACAATATATTTTTGTTCTTTTAAGCCATCTAATTTATGGTACCATGTTACAGCAGCCCTAGGAAACTAACAAACTGTCCTTTTAGGAGCTTTAGTAATCTGGCATTTATTATATATTTTATATTATATATCATATACTATATATATATATATATATATATTTGCAAGTATGCACTGATATGTGGAGTTCCTCCAAGATCCATGAGGAAACTCATCATGTCTGATGCCAAAGAAAAAATGTCAACTGATATTTTTCACTTTCTATGCTTTTGACTTTCTTTACTCACTCTAATATGTCTGATTTAATGAGAGCCTTCATCAGTATCAAAAACTTCTGCTCATCTAAAATAGTGTCAAGAAAAGAATAGAAAGACCACAAATTGGGATAAAATATTAGTAATGTGTATTTGAAAAAGGACTTGTATTAAAGACATATAAAGAATTCCTCGAATGCAATAATAAGTAAGCTTGTTACCCAGTAAACAGAAATTTGAACAAACTCTTTACCCAAGCACTTATATAAATGGTCAATAAGCATATGAAAAGATGCTTAACATCACTGGTCCATCAGCACAATACAAATTAAAAATCAGAAGATATCACCATATTCCCTTTTAAATGGCTAAAATTTTAAATATTGAAAATACCAAATATAGGCAAGAATGTGGAACAATGGGAACTTTCATACATTGCTGAGAGTATAAAATACAATATTACAACCTCCTTGACAAGCTATTAGCAATTCTTTTTTTTTTTTTTTTAAGAGTTTATTATTTCCAGAAAGAGAGGAAGGGAGAGAGGCAGAGAGGGAGTGAAACAGAGAAACATCAATGTATGGTTGCCTTTCACCTGCCTCCAGCCATGGATCTGGCTGGAGGCCTGGTTTGCAACCTGATTATGTGCCCTGGCTGGGCAGTTCGCAGGCTGGCACCTTATCCACTGTGCCACCAGCCAGGGGGGGGCAATTTCTTAAATGAAAAAATAGCAGCTTTAATCATAATAAACCAAAACTGGAAACAATGTAGAGATTCATCAATAGGAAAACTAATAAACTGTGTCATCTTCACAAAATGGACACCACTGAACAATTAATAGTAATAAACTATGTATTGATGCCTGCCTCAGTACAACATGGACCAATCCCAAGAATAAGAAAGCTGGGCACAAAACTCTGTAGAAGAAATTGAAGAGTTAGGAAAATGAATCTGTACTGCAGTTACTCCTGATGTGGAGAGTAGATTAATGGAAAAGGGGTTTAGTAAACTCTCTGGGGTGATGGGAATGTTTCATTCTTAATACACATTTGTCAAAAGTAATTAAAAGGTACATTTAAGATATATAAATCATGTATAAGATATATAAATAACATGAATTACAAATAATTTTGCAATCAACAACAAAGCATTACTGATTGAATAAAACAAACAAAACAAATAAATAAAAGAATTTCATTTAAAAATCCTCAAGATGTTGGAAAAAAAGATTAAGTACAAAGATGTTAACTATTTTAATTTTTTAATTTTTTAAATTATACTTTATATTCAATATTTTGTATTAATTTCAGGTGTACAGTATAGTGGTTAGATAATCATATGCTTTACAGTGTTCCCATGATATTTCCAGCCACCTGGACCACACATAATTGTTACAATATTACTGACTATATTTCCTATACTGTACTTTACATCCCTATGACTGTAATGCAAATTTTCTAACATTTCATGAAAAAATAATTACAGATTCCAAACTTTTAGGAATTGTGGTGTTTCCCAGCACAAACAACCAATTATCAGATTCTCTGGACACAAACTTGGGTATCTAGTAACTCAGTTCAATTCTGACATAATCTGCCTGGAGTAGTCATATCCCACAGGTCAAAAGGCTCAGCACCACCAGACTGGCCTCAGTAAAGATGCCAATCACCAGTCCTGGGACACCCGTATTTCTGACTGACTTGCTAAAAATTAGGGGTTCTCAGGCCTCCTAAGGTTTTATAATTACCTAGAATGGCTACAGGACTCAGGAACACAATTCCCTGAAGCTTATTGGATGTTATAAAGGATGCAAATGAACAGCCTAATGAAGAGGTATACAGGATGACATTCGGAAGGGTCTCCAGCACAGGCATTTCTATCTGTGGAATTAAGATGTGCCACCCACACTGCAGGTGAATGTGTTCACAATTCCGGAAGGTCTATGGACCCTGTATTTTAGGAATATTTATGGATATTTTATCATGTAGACATGATCAATTTTTAACTCAATTGCCAGCCTCTCTCCCCTCCCCTGAGGTTGGGAGTTGGGTGAGACAGAAAGTTCCAGGCTTCTAATTAAGGCTTAGTCTTTATGATGGCCAGCATAGGGGATTCCAAACACTGAGGACAAAAGCTGTTTCTATCACCCAGGAGATCACAAAGGATTTAGGAATCAGAGACCAAGACCAAACCAAATATTATCATTAAAGGTTCCTATCACACCTATCACTCAGGAAATTACAAGAGTTTAGGGAGCTCTACATCAGGAACTAAGGACAAAAATTATGAAACAAGGATGAAGAAAAATCTTTATGACACAGGAAGTTTTAAGATGGTCCCAAGGAAGATAATAATTTCTTTCTACATGTGCCTAGGATAAATGTAACTGTTAGAAGATATATAAATATGATAAAATGGAGTCCTTTACATGATGAGGAAGAACAGAGTGGAGTTGTTAAGAAGAAGCAAGTCACAAAATACTTAGAAAAACAGGAAAGAATTCAAGGAGAATATTCACATGGGTAGAAATGGAAAAGGGGAAAATAGAGAAAGAGTTCTTGACAAAGGTCTGCCCAGATCATAGATTTTAGCTACAGTAATATGTATTCCTGAGCCAAAGATGGATGTCAATTACATTAGTCCATTCTTTTGATTTATTACTCTATTCTCTAATCTGTATTTGGCACTTTATGAGGTAGAGTCTGGTTTGAAAAAACAGAAACCAATGTTTTACCACAAAACTGCTTTGCTTTGTTAACAATCTTCCAATCACATTACAGTAGTCTCCCTTATCCTCAGGAGATGCCTGAAATCTAAAATAGTGCTGAACCATATATACACTATGGATTTTACCCATATATACATATCTATGATAAAGTTTAATTTATAAATTAGGCACTGTAAGAAATTAACAACTAATAATAAAATAGAGTTATTATAACAAGAGACTGTAATAAATATTATGTGGCCTCTCAATCTCCCTCAAATATGTTATTGTACTATGCTTGCCCTTCTTATGATAATGTAAGATTTTTAAAAATGCTTTTGTGGTGACATAGCATTAAGCTACTATTAACTTTCTTCCAAATTGCCAGCATCATTGCTCTTGTGTTTGGGGCCATGATTAAGTAGAATCAGTGTTACAGTATTTGAACATGCCATGTAACAGTAAATTTAATAACAGAGGTGGCTACCAACTGGCTACCATGTGGAGAGTGCTTATATGGTGTGGGGACACTAGACCAAGCAAGGGATGAGCCAACTCTCACAAGGACCAGCATGAGACTTCATCACACTGCTCAGAATGGCATGCAATTTAAAAGGTATGAATTATTTCTGGAATACTTCATTTAATATTTCCAGACTATGTTTGACTGAGGGCAGTGAAAACCATGGAACATATCACAGATAAGGAGGGACTATTTTACTTTCAAGTTTAATCACCAAAGAAAACTGCTATCCTACCCGCTGCCCTTGAATCTATATATACAGCCAAAGCCAAGGTGACAATGAAGAGACATACTATTACATGAGGCACAGTGAGCACTGTGAGGTGAGCATGCACTTTTTTCTTACTGACCACCAGACACTCTACTGCTTTCATGTGGTCTATAGGTGGAAAAGCAGCAGCAGTGAAATGAGCATTTGGAGAAAAGGGTACTATTTTTCAAAGTATTTGAAGTAAAGGATGCATATAAGGACTTATTCCATCTTTATATTACATAATATGTTCTAACATGAATTTTAAAAACTTGTTTGGGAGGCAAGAAGGAAGTTGTAACAGCATAGCCTTTTTCATTTTTAATCTTTCTGAACAGGAATAAAAATATGACTGAATTAGATGCTAGGGATAATACAAAAATCAGATGTATATAGTACAATACTATGTAAATTGATAAATCCTTACCATGAATAGTGATATATTTCATGATGCATGAAGAAATATTTTAAGCTCTTTTCTTTTGTTTTATAACTAACTAGTGCGAAATAATGTGAAGGACAGGTAGAAGAGACATCAGAGAAAAAGACCTAAAGAAAGAGTAGAGAACTGAAAAAATGGTTAACAGGGTTGGAAAATGTTTCCATCAGATCCTTAGATTTTCTCATTGTAAGTCATAAAAGCTCATGTAAGATCAAGGTTGTACACTAAAAGTTGTATATTGTAAGAGGCACTCACTTCATTCTATCTGGCATTATACTCATTTTTTTTTTCTTGTCTTTTTCCACCAACAGTGACATAAATTAATATTTACTTAAGAGAGCATCTCTAGATCATGTATTATGCAGTGTGGTACCTTTTGCAAACACCGTCTCTAGTTTTCAAAAGCCCTCTGCAATATATATAGCATCATATTAATTGCCTAAGTGAGAAAACTAGGTTGTTTTCCTTATATGGTGTGGGGATGCCAGACCAAGCAAGGGATGAGCCAATTCTCACAAGGAACAGCATCAGAGATGTTGAGCCTTTGTTCAAGAAGTTGGAATAAAAGGTAGTGCTGGAATATGATGTTATATTTGTGAAACTATAATCCATGATCTTTCCATGTGCTGTGGCTGTAGACTCTGTGAGAACAAGTCTTATCTTCTTCATTCTTCCCCAAAGCACCTGACATAACACTCTATGTCATAGGTAGTCATTGAATGTTTATTTATCCGACATGAACTCATTGTGGCACAGCAGTAATAGGCAACCAAGACTTGCATTTCTAGAAGTGGGTCTGTTACCAATTAATTGTAAGAATATATACTCAATTCTCTAATACTTTATAAAATATAAAATTATTAAAGGATTAAAATGTTTTAAGAATTCAATGATAGCATGTAGTATAAACTATTCTACATGTAATATTAAACCACCTTACATTCACTCATAATGCTGTCACCAACATTGCCTTTAATCAGTCAGGCACATTGATTCATACTTGTTAATTTATCCTTTGGAATGCACATTTTTATCCTCTTTTTTTTTATCTGTTCATAGAATGGCAGTTTCAGGGAATTTTCTCTAACAGTGGAAGGGTGTATTATTATAAGGTTCGGCACCTAATCTATTACTTAGGCCACAACCCAACCCATTTCTTGTTCACTAATCTGTACCTTTGGAAAGTCTCCCACAGGCAGCAGTATATCAATGGGTTTTAAACCATCTCACATTGCTCATTTTTTCACTAATACTTCCTTGCTCAGCCCAGACAGCATTTTGTTAAGCTTGTCAAAAATATTAAGTTGTCTGGGAAATTTTATGGGATAATGGAAATGTGTTTTCTCTCTTCTTGATTCTATTAAAGCCAGTGTGTGGCTTGCTTGAGGTGTAATTTAACAATATATGACAATGCCCAGGGTCCAATTATCATTGTTTATGGGGCTGGTCTAGACAACCATCTCTTGTAACTAGGATGAAAGACAAGAGTTAGAAGAGCAAAGTGACCTACAGGATATTTGAATTTTTGAATTTCTTGTCAAAATGTTCCAAATGGTAAGGCTATATATCTTTACCTGAATATACTAAGGGAGAATATACTGAGGGAGAAATTTAACCCTTTGTTTACTAGAGACCAAGGAAAGCATCAAGCTTCCTGATGCAATATTACATGATGACTTAAAAATTTTCTTCAGGAGTGCTCGCTTCGGCAGCACATATACTAAAATTGGAACGATACAGAGAAGATTAGCATGGCCCCTGCGCAAGGATGACAAGCAAATTCGTGAAGCGTTCCATATTTTTAGGAGGAATCACAATACCGGACTTCAAACAATACTACAAGACTACTGTCATCAAAACGGCCTGGTACTGGCATAAGAATAGACATATAGATCAATGGAACAGAATAGAGAGCCCAGAAATTAACCCAGGACTCTATGGTCAACTAATATTTGACAAAGGGGGAAGGAACATCAAATGGAGTAAAAATAGTCTCTTCAACAAATGGTGTTGGGAGAACTGGACAGCAACATGCAAAAAGATAAAACTAGACCACTAACTTACACCATACACCAAAATAAACTCAAGATGGATAAAGGATTTAAACATAAGCAGTGCCACCATAAAAGTCCTGGAGAAAAATATAGGCAGTAAACTTTTGGATATCCTACGCAAAAATATGTTTACTGATACTTCACCAAGGGCAAAGGAAATCAAAGAATGAATCAACAAATGGGACTATATCAAATTGAAAAGTTTCTGTTCAGCTAAAGAAAATATCAGCAAAATTCAAAGGGAACCAACTGTATGGGAAAACATAATTGCCA
>PVIW01004008.1:0-146460 GCA_004026585.1 Noctilio leporinus | reverse complement strand
GCCTCCAATAGGGTGTCACCACTCTGTGGCTCTGTAGGGCAGGTCTCAGAGAGGAGACAGTTGCCACCACCTGGTCTGCGGGGATTTCTGGGAGGCAGTTGTCTCCCGAAACTCGCTCTGATACCAGACACCTCAGTTTCTCCCCACCTGCCACTGGTGTCCTTCCAGCTGCTGCCCTGGTGCTGGAGTCCAGAGGGAGGGAGTCTGCCTACGTCCTAAGCTGTTGCGGGCCCTTTGAGAGGGGACACGTGAGAACCCCAGTTTCTTCCACCATCCCAACCCCCACGTGATTTCACAGCCAGAAGGTGCGGGTGTTACCTTCCTGGCACTGGAAGGTGGGCTGGGTGGGCTGGTGTGGGGCTGGGCGCCCTCGCTCCCAAGGCGTCCCTCCCGATTTTCACCCACCACCTGTGGGGGTGTGAGCACCCATTCCTCATCTCCACATGTGTCTGCACCCCTCCTTCCATCCAGATGCGTGTGGCTGCTTTCATTCCTGCTGTTCAGACTTCTAGCAGGTCAGTCTTCTGACGATTCTGGGTGAGCCTTGCTTCGTAGCCTGGTTGTCTTGCTGTGCTTGTGTGAGCAGGCGAGCTGTGCACCTTGACCACAAGTCTCCCCCGGCCTCTCCTAACACGTAGGCGGTGGTCTGTGTTTGCACTCCTCCCACCTGAATTCAGGGAGTGAATAAGTACAGATAAGTTTTAAATATGTTTTCCACTACAGAAAACTCGGGAATCAGGTAGATCCAAATGGTACTGGCACTACTGACTTCATACGTAGGACCGCGTGGTCTGGTGGAAAGAGTATTATAATCTGGGACATAGGACACAGAATGCTCTAAACTCTGCTATTATCTCTGACTTGGTCGTTCTGGATTTTTATTTCCCTCTCTGTGAAAGTACAGGATTGGGTTGGGTTCTGTCCATGTTGAAAGCGAGTGGTCCTGAAAGCTGCTCCACGCCTGGAAGCGCTTGACATTTCAGAAATCCCAGAACATCTTGTCTATATTTGTAGTAAAACTGTAAACGAAGCACGAAATTTCCTTACATTAGGTTCGGATTACTGTTCCTTCATAAAACTTGCCAGATAAAACAACTTACCTCTTATTGACATATCTTTGAATTAAATTTAATAGGCAAGTAAGTTACTCTTTTGCAATCATATTGTTTAATGTGTATTTCCCATGGCATAAATTACCATAGTTTACTCTTACAAATGAAGATTAATATATTTATTTCCGGACAAATCAGAAATCCTTCAGTGGCAGTATTTTTGTATTATCTCGTAGTGTGAAGGAGACTTTCAGGAGATTTACTTCCTATTTCCTATATTGGCTTTCAATTATTATACTTCTAGACTTCATTATATTCCATTTCTTTTGTCTCACAACTACAGTTAAACTGTTCTAAAAATGTATTGATTAATTTGTTTGTAACTGAATAGTATTTTTCTTGGAAATAAATGTTAAATAGTAATTAACTAGTGTGCAGAAGTCAATAATGGTAATTAAAGGTTAATGTTTTTATTACTGTTTTAGCCAGTGCTGCTGTTTGTTGTCAGTCATTTGTTTTCTGAGACTTGAAGTCTTAATTGGGAAAAATAAGAATTTTACTCTTCTCTCCAGACACTTTTTTGATTCCCTTATTTTTTCTGCCCCTTCTACCCCCACCAAAGTATAGAGTATTTGGTTTTCATTAATGGTAAAGTACATAAAATCGAGGTACTATATAATAAAATTACTTTAAAGGGATCTAAATGAAAAATATGGGGGAAGAGACTATTTGTATATGTCATGGCTACCTTATTTGTTCTCAGTAAAGCTTCATATTTGGTATGTCAGTTTGAGTGCCAGTGGGTGGAGAAGCAATGGTTGCTTGCTAAGTATTAATATGTACCCCCCAGTTCTCTTTAAAAGACATACTATGTTTTTCTGTGTCAGCTTGAGGATGAAATTAGTTTTAAAATGCCTTGATGCCACATTGAGTGAATGCTTTTAGCCTATAGGGAAAGGAAACTTACTAATGAGATATTTACTCACTAGTAATCAAGAAGTGTCAAGTGGATGTGCTATGGAGTTGTCAAAATGTGAGTTGGAATTGGTTTTTCAATAGCTTAATATTAGCACCTTTTAAATTCATCCATAATGTAGGATCAGTCACTATTGCTACATAATTTTTCCGATCTGCTTTCTTAGGTTTCCATGCTTATTTACTGACTTATGGAATGGTATGATTTGCATCTAAATTTAGTTACCTAAAACACATCTTTTTTTCCAAAGGTGTCAGTTATGTTATTTATTAGTGAATAAATACAATCTCAAAGCAGGGAGCGACATCAGTGAAGCAGTATGAGTAGTGCAATGCTAGCTTCTAATTCTTTCTCCAAAGGATCTCTACTGCCATCTACTGAATCATTTTTAAAGGAAGACAAGTATATGAAATCAAATGAATTTTTTTTACTTAATCCAATTTTTGATTATTCGCAAGTTTATTTTTTAGAACAGTTTTAGGTTTGTAGCAAAATTGAGCAACTCAGGTTTTCCTTATTAACACCTTTCATTGGTGTACTACATTACCTACAGCTGATGGATTACCGTTGATACATTATTAGTCAGTGAAGCCTACAGCACATGGAGTGACCCTTCAACAGTGTGTGGTAGAGTTGTGCGAGACTTACCAAATGTACAGGTTCATGTATCCACCACCGCAGTCTCATAACACAATATTGTTTCACTGCAGTCTCATAACACAATATTGTTTCACTGCCCTAAAAACTTCCTGTACTCTACCTATTCACCCCTCTCCCCCTGGCCCCCAGCCTGAGTCAAACACTGTTAGTTTTACTGTCTCAGCTATTTTGCTTTTTTCCAGAATGTTACATAGTATCTTACAGTACCTAGCCTTTTTAGATTTGTTTCTTTCACTTAGCAATGTACATTTAAAGTTCCTCTTTGTGTGTGTGTGTGGCCTGATAGCTCATTTGGTTTTTTTTTAATACTGAATAATGTTACATGCTATATATATACTACAGTTTTATGCAATCACTTATAAAAGGACATCTTGGTTTCCAGTTTTACCAGTTATAAACATTTAGAAGTTTATGTGTGGATACAAGTTTTCAACTCATTTGAGCAAATACCTAGGAGGGTAATTCCTGGATCCTAAGGTAAGACAATATATTGAGTTTTATAAGAAATTGCCATATTATCTTCCAGTGTGACCATACCATTTTGCATTGCCACCAGCAATAAATGATAATTCTTACTGTTCCACATCCTTGTCGGCATCTGTTGTGTTTTGGATTTTAGCTGTTCTTTTTCCTTATGCTTAATTTTTTAATTATATTTTATTGATTATGCTATTTCAGTCGTCTTAGTTTCCCCCCTTTGCTTCCCTCCTCCCAGCAGCCCCCACTCCCTCAGGCAACCCCCACCATTGTTCACGTCCGTAAGTCATGTGTATACATTCTTTGGTTACTCCATTGCCTATAATGTACTTTGCATCACCTTGACCGTTCTGTAAGTGCACATTTGTGCTTCTTAATCCCCTCACCTCTTCACCCATTCCCCGCCCCTCAGCTGGCAGCCAGCACATGCTGTCCGGATCATGATTCCCTCTCTGTTCTTTTTGTTTGCTTAATTTGCTTTCTAGATTCAGTTATTGATGGTTGTGAATTCATTGCTATCTTATTCTTCATAGTTTTGATCTTTTTCTTAAGGCCCTTTAACATTTTATATAATAATGATTTGGTGATGATGAACTCCTTTAGTTTTTTTTCTTGTCTGGGAAGCTCTTTTATCTGCCCTTTGATTCTAAATGATAGCTTTGCTGGGTAGAGCAATCTGTAGGTCCTTGTTCTTCATGACTTTGAATATTTCTGGCCAGTCCTTTCTAGCCTGCAAAGTCTCTTTTGAGGAAATCAGCTGCCACTCTTATGGGAGCTCCCTTGCCGGTAACTAATCTTTCCTCTTGTTGCTTTTAAGATTCTCTCTTTATCTTTAACCTTTGGAATTGTAATTACAACGTGTCTTAGATTGGGTCTCTATGCATCCATTTGTTTGGAACTCTGTGCTTCCTGAACTTGCATGTCTATTTCCTTCACCAAAGTAGGAAATTTTTTTCATTATTTTTTCAAATAGATTTCCAATTTCTTGCTCTTTCTCTTCCCTTTCTGACACACCTACGATGCTATATGTTGGGTGTTTGAAGTTGTTCCAGAGGCTGTTTACATTATCTTTGGTTTGTTTTTTTGTTTTTGTTTTTGTTTCGTTCTGTTTTGTTTTTCTAGTTCTGATGGGGGGTTTTTAATTTTGGTTTTTGGGTTTTTTGGGTATTATTTTTGGTTTGGGGTTTTTGGGGTTTTTTGGGGGGGTTGTTTGTTTATTTGTTTTTTTGTTTGTTTTTTGTTTCCTTATGTTCCATAGCATTGCTTTGATGCTCAGCTTTTTCACTCTACTGTTGTTTCCCTGTATATTATTCTTTATTTCAGTGAGTATGTCCTTCATTATTGACTGGTCCTTTTTTTTTTTTTTTTTTTTTTTTTTTTTTTTTTTTTTTTTTTTTTTTTTTTTTTTTTTTTTTTTTTTTTTTTTTTTTTTTTTTTTTTTTTTTTTTTTTTAAGATTTTATTCATTTTTAAAGAGAAAGGAAGAGAGGAAGGAAGAAAGGGAAAGAAGCATCATTGTATTGTTGCCTTTCACCTGCCTGCAGCTAAGGTCCTGGCTGGAGACCTGGTTATCCAGGTCTGGGGAATCGAACCAGCGACCTTTAGGTTTGCAGGCCAGTGCCAGTCCACTGAGCCACACCAGCCAGGGCTTAACTGGTTCTTTTTTATGCTGTTGAGGTCCTCACTAAGTTCCTTGAGCATCCTTATAACCAGCATTTTGAACTTTGCATCTGATAGATTGCTTACCTCCATTTTCTTTAGTTCTTTTTTTGGAATTTTGATTTTTGGGGGGGCCATGCGTCTGTGTCTCATTTTGGCAGGTTCCCTGTGTTTGTTTCTGCCTCTAAGGTACTGCTGCTGTGACTCCCTGTTTGGTAGTGTGGCCTGTGGCCTGTGGTAGCAGGTGAGCTGTAGGGTCCAGTGGCACAGCCTCCCCTGTCACCCAAGATGGGTTCTCAAAATGTTCCCATCCTGTGAGCTGGGCACACCCTCCTCTGGTAGTTGAGCCTTAATTGCTGTTGGCAGGTCAGTGGGGGAGATTCTCCCAGGCTAGTTAGCTGTAAGGACTGGCTGTGACCACTACCCACCAGCCCCTGCCCTCCACGGAGAATCGGCTGTGCAGGGCAGGTGGTGGTGCCCCAGAGTGGTCTGCAGCTGTCCACCGGGTGCGCAGGCTCTGGGGTCTCCCAGCCGGTGCAGGCCAAGGTCTGCCCCCAGCAGTGTTTTGCCCCAGGCCACCCTGCCTGAGCTGTGAAGCCATCTGAGATGCTGCTGCTTGTGCTAGGCTTGGACATTCCCCAGACAAGCCAAGCGGTGAGTCTAGGCTGCTGCTGCCAGTGTGTGGCCTAGGGCCACATAGCAAGGGGACGGGGCTAGGGCTCACTGAAGCAGCTGTTGCTTGATAGAATTTAGAAAGTTGTGACACGGGAGCCAAGACCAGCCATCCAAGCTTGGGTGGGCCCCTAACTGGGGTGGGAGAGAAGTTCAGGGCATCTCCAGGATGGGCAAACAGTGTTAGCCAGGTTGACAGGGTCTCAGATATGGCACCCACCTGCCGGCTCTGTGCTATGTGGAGGGAAGGCTGAGAAAAGGGACAGTGGCCTCTGCCTGCCTTTCTGTCTGAGAGAAAGCTGTCCCCCAACCCTCACCCTGATGGCAGACACTTCAGTTCCTCCCTGTATACCACTGGTGCCTCTCAAGCTGCCACCCCAGTGCTGGAGCTCAGAGGGAGAGTCTGAGTTAGTCACGTTAGTCACGTTAGTCACGTGCGGGTTTTTTAAGAACTTCTTGGGACTCGAGCAGTTTCTCCCAACTCAATCCCCGCTGGTGTTGCAATCAGAAGTTATGGGGATTTACCTTCCTAGCACTGAAATCCTGGGCTACGCGGCCTAGTGTAGGGCTGGGACTCCTTGGTCTGGAATTTTTATCCACGGCCTGTGGTAGTGGACCAGCCCATTCTGTGATCTGCCCCTCCTGCCAGTCTGGATGGATGTGGTTTCTTTAATTCCATTATTGTCATATTACCATTCAACTCCATTTCTGATGGTGGTTCTGTATTTTAGTTGTAATTTTAATGTGGTTGTGCAAGGAAGTAAGCTGTGTTTAAGTGTTTCATAGCCGTTCTAATAGGTGTGTAGTGGTGTCTCATTGTTAAATTTGCAATGTTTAATGACATTCATCATCTTTTCATATGCTTATGTACTAATCTCTTTATCTTCTTAGGTGAGTTAACTCTTCAGACCTTTTGCACATTTTTAAACCCACTTGCATTGACTTATTTAACATTGTCTCATTATTGGATTTTAAGTGTTCTTTGTTCATTTAAGACAAAAGACCCCTTTATAAGGTTATGCAAGTATTTTTCTCTCAGTCTGTGGCTTGTCTTTCATTCTCTTGATAGAGTCTTTAACAGACCAGAAATGTTGAAATTTGAATATAGTATATCTTACCACTTTTTTAATGTATCATGTTTCTCTAATGTATCTTCTAATGGTTTTATAAGTATATTTGTACCTTCGGATATAATGACCTATTTTGAGTTAATTTTTGTGAAAGATGTCTTTATCATATTGATAAAATACACATTTTCAAAGTATATTACAGTTTAGTGGATTGTAGTGTACGCATTCACGGGGTTTGCAGCCATTGCAACTATCTGATTTTAGAACATTTTTCTCTCTCTCAAACAGAGAGTTACTAACAGACTGGCACTCATTATTCTTCTACCCTGTTTCAGGCTCTGGCAACCAGTCTACTTTCTGTCTCCATAGACTTACTTGTTAAGGCCTGTCATGTAAATAGAATCAAGCAATGTGCAGCTTTTATTTAGGATAGTGTTTTTGAGGTTTATCCTTGTTAAGCATGCATTGGTTCTTCATTCCTTTTTTTATTATTGAATACTACTCTGTTATAATGCTCTTTCTTGATGTCAGATGAATCACATTGCAGTTTATTTCCATTTCCCTAATGACTAGTGGTGTTAAGCACTTTGCTGTGTACTTACTGGCCACTAGTAATATCTTATTTGGACTTGTCTACCCAAATCAGTTGCTTTATTTTAATCATTATGCATTTGTCTTTTTATTGTTGTGTTGTAACAATTCTTTTTATACTATGGACATAAGATTTATAAATATTTGCCCTGGCTGGTGGCTCAGTGGTAAGGTGCCGACCTGCGAGCCCAAAGGTCAATGGTTCCATTCCCAGCCAGGGCACATAACCAGGTTGTAAGCCAGGTTGTAAGCCAGGTCTATAGCTGGAGGCAGGTGCAAGGCAACCATACATTGATGTTTCTCCCTCTCTGCCTCTCTCCTTTCCCCTCTCTCTAAAAATAATAAATAAATAAGATCTTTAAAAGAATTATAAATATTTACTCCCATTGTTTGAACTGTCTTTGCACAGCTTCATCGTATCCTTTGAAGCACAGTTTTTAATTTGATCAATTCCAGTATACCTAAGTTTTCTTTTCTTGTGCTTTAAATGTCAAATCGAAGGAACCGATGCCTTCATGCATACTTAAGAGCATATGCATGTATGCTTTCTTCTATGATGCTTATCATTTTGGTCTACTACACTTAGGTCTTTGATCCATATTTAGCTTCGTAAATGAGTTGGGAAGTATTTCTTAGAGTTTGGTGTTAATTCTTCTTTAAATGTCTAATAGTATTCACCAGGAAATCTGTCTGTCTCTGGGCTTTTCTTCTGTGGCAAGTTTGGTTATTGATTCAATCTCTTAACTTCTTGTAGGTATATTCAGATTTTCTGTTACTTCTTGAGTCAGCTTGGTAGTTTGTGTCTTTCTAGGAATTTGGCTACTTTACATAGGAGATCTAATTAGTTGATATATATTTTTATGGTATTCCCTGATTATCTTTTGTCTATCTTTAATGTTAATAGTTATGTAGTTATATCTTTCCCTTCAGTCCTGAGTTTAGCAACTTAAATCTTGACTGGATTTTTTTCCTGGCCAGTTTAGCTAAAGATTTGTACATTTTTTATCTTTTCAAAAGAACCAACTTCTGGTTTCATTCATTTTGTCTATTGTTTATTTTATGGTTTTTATTTGTGCTTGATTTGGGTTTAATTTTTCATTTATTTTCTCATAAGTTGGAAGGTGAGGTTATTGGATCATTGATTTAAAAAACTTTTTTAGCCCTGGCTGGTAGCACAGTGAATAAGGCACCAGCCTGCAAACCCAAAAGTCGCAGGTTCGATTCCCCAGCCAGGACACATAACCGGGTTGCAAACCAGGTCTCCAGTCAGGTCTGTGGCTGGAGGCAGGTGAAAGGCAACCATACATTGATGTCTGTCTCCCTCTCTGCCTCTCTCTCTCTTCCCCTCTTTCTAAAAATAATAAATAAAATTTTTAAAAATAAAAAATTTAAAAAATAAAATAAAAAATTTTTAAGCTTTAAGTGTTTACACCTGCAAATTGTCCTGTAATCACTTCTTTTACCTACATCTCATATCTTTTGGCATGTTGTGTTTTCCCGTTCATTGAATTTTTAGCGTATTCTAATAACCCTTGTTACCCATCTTTTACATATTATTTAGGAATATTATTTTTTTATTTTCACATTTATTAACTTTCCAAATTTCATATTGTTACTGACTTTATTTTCATTTCTTTGATGTTGGAAAACATACTTCATACTTTTTAAGTCTTTTTAAGTTGGTTGAGACTTATTTTGTATCTTGGAGAATTTTTTATGTGCACTGGACAGATACATCTTGTTTGGTGGTAGAATGCTCTCATATGTTTGTCAAGTATAGTTGATTAGTGCCTTCTACTTGTTTGGTCTTTTGTCTCATTTTTAAGATTCATTATTAAAAGTGATTTATTGAAGGCTCCAGCTGTTACTATTGAACGTATTTCTTCCTTTAATTCTGTTAGTTTTTTCTTTGTATATTTTGTGTTGAAATTTCATTATTATAAAATGATACCTGTTTCTAATGACAATTTTGTCTGATATTAGTATAACCACCCTAGTTTTCTTTTGGTTACTATTGACTTTGTGGGGGAATGGGAGGGTGGTGGAAGGGTGGAGAAGGGATGGGAAATGGGATGAGTGTAATACAACAACAATCAAATTTTTAGAAAGATTACTCTTTTAATCCATTTTGCCAGTCTCTGCCTTTCTATTTACATTTAATCCTACTTAGAGGTAGGGTTTTCATCTATCATTTACTATTTGTTTTCAACATGTTTTTGTTCTCTCTGTGTCTCCATTATTACCTTCTTTTGTGTTAAATAGAAAGTTTGTAGTGTGCCACTTTAATTATTTCATTGTTATTATATTTTTTTCATTTACTTTATTTGTGATTTCCCTGGGGATTATAATTAATATGTTAAACAACAATTATTTCATCTTAATACCTACTTAATTTTAGTGGTATACAAAACCCTTGATTCTATATGTGGCCATACTTTCTCTCCTTTATGCTGTATTGCCCTTTGTATTACATCTTAGACATTGTCTACCAAGACAGACTTACAATTATTGCTTTGTGCGTTTATCTTCTGAATTAGATTAGAAGGAAACATTACAAACAAAAATACACTTATTATTTACAAGTTGATATATTTTTCCGATGTAGTTACTGTGCCAGTGCTTGCTTCTTTGTGTGAATTTGCGTTGTTGTCTAGTGTTCCTTCATTGTTTTTTTACCTGAGGCTGTCCTTTTTTATAAAAGATAGTTTGGCTGAATATAGAATTCTTGGTTGACAGTCTTTCTTCCCTTGAATTCGTCATCCCACTGACTTCTGATTCTCATAGGGTCTGATGCGATATTGGTTGTTAATCTCATTGAGAGTGCCCTGTTGGGGGTGGGGATTAGTTGATTTTTTCTTGTTGTTTTCAAGATTGACTTTTGTCTTTGATTTTTGATCGATTTATTAGAATACATCTAAATGTGTTTAGATGCATCCAAATGTAACTTCTTTTTATTTATCCTGTTTGACGTTTGTTGGACTTCCAGGATATGTTGATAAATGTTTTTCATAAAATTTGGGATGTTATTAGCCAATATTTTTTTCTAATATTTGTTTGTTCCTCTTTCCTTTTGGGACTGCCATTTGTGAATTTTGGTACACTTGATGATGTCCCACAGGTCTCTAAGGCTCTGTTCAATTTTCTTTCTTTTCTAAGAGAGAATTTAGCTGTTGTCTTTTTTTCCTTTTCTCCTTACCTTCTTTCTTCTCTTCCCTTCCTCCTTCCCTCCTTACATACCTTCTCCTCATTCTCCCCTGAGACTGGGTAAATTCCCTTGGCTTATGTTTAAATTTACTGATTCTTTTTTTAACCAGCTGAAAACTGCTGTTATATCCATCTACTGAATTTTAGTTAGTGTACTTTTCCAACATGACCGTTTTTAATGTTTTTGTTTTTGTTTTTGTTTTTTTTAAGATTTTATTTTTTATTTTTAGAGAGAAGGGAAGGGAGAGAGGCAGAGAAGGAGAGAGACATCAATGTGTGGTTGCTTTTCACCTGCCTCCAGCTATGGACCTGGCTGGAGACCTGGCTTGTGACCTGGTTACGTGCCCTGGCTGGGCACCTTTGGGTTCACAGGCTGGCACCTTATCCACTGCGCTACCAGCCAGGGCTGACAGTTTTTAATGTTTTTTGAACTAATTTATTTATGAGTATATTTTATTTAGTGAGATATGCTTCTGATGCTTTTCTTTATTCCTTTATACATGGTTTACTTTATTTCTTTGTATATATTTAAAATGGCTTATTTAAATATTTTGTCTAGTAAGTCCAATACCACAACTTCCTCAGAGATGTTTTCTGTTGACTTCTTTCTTCTGTGTATGAGCCAAACTCTGTAGTTTATTTGTATTTCTCATAATGTTTCATTTAAAAACTGAATATTTTAAATGATGCAACGTTACAGCTATGGAAATCATTGTCAACCAGCTCAGGGTTTGTTGCTGCTGCTGTATGTTACTATTGTTTGTTTGGTTAGTGACTTTTCTGAACTAATTGTAAACTCACATTTCTTAGCTCAGTTGTCAGTTAATGATTTAACAGAGATTTCCTTAAATATCTAGAGCTGTAAGGTTTTCCATCTTTGCCTGGGAGGTATGTCTGTGTTGGGGAAGGCTCTCTCTGGACTGGAACGGGAGAGCGCAAGTAGGGCAGTTTGAAATGCTATATGTAGTTACTGTTTTTACAGAGATTTAACGGGTGTTCTTTAAAGATTTTATTTTATCTTTTTAGAGAGAGGGATGGGAGGGAGAAAAAGGGAGAGAAACGTTGATCACTTGCCACCTGCTCATGCCCCAGCAGGGGACTGGACCCACCAGCTAGGCATGGGCCCTGACCAGGAATCAAACCAGCACCCTTTCTGCTTTGCTGGGTGACACCCAACCAACTGACCTACACTGACCAAGGCTAACCAGTGTTCTTGAATGGACGCTTCCTCAAAAGATTTCATTACTTCCAGAGTTCTTTGTTTGGCGGAATGAAATTGCCCCACCAAAAATTTTAAATAAAAACGAAAAGTTCATGCAAGACTCACAACATGATTAAGAAAGTCAAATTTCACTCTGGCTGGTGTGGCTCAGTGGATGGAGCAGTGGCCTGAGAACCGCAAGGTCCTGGTTCAGTTCCCAGTCAGGGCACAGGCCAGGGTTGCGGGGTGGGGCCTTGGATGGGGGCTTGCGAGAGGCAGCCACACGTTGATATTTCTCTCCCTCACTTTCTCCCTTCCTTCCCCTCTAAATAATTTAATAAGTAAGTAAATAAATAATTTTTTAGAAATAAGAAAGAAAGCCAAATTTCAAGAAAACCCATCAGCTTTTGTAGCATATTTTCCTGGTTTTGTCTTTGCTCACAGCCTTAAGTTCAGCTTCATTTGCTGTCTGTATTGACTGAAATTTTTCAAATCAAGACCTGGTTTCTTTTTATTTAATCATCCTTTCTTTACATATCTCCCTCTTTTTACACTTTTTGTTAAAATTAGCAAGAGGAAAACAAAAGGCATCTGAACATTTTGGTTAGACATTTCTCTATATAGATTAGCCAACTCATTAGGCACATATTTTACTTTCCAGTTTACTGTAGACAAGAGTCATCTTTCTACCACTGCATTATCAGTATATCCTTTCCTTCATTTTCCAATAACATCTGCCTCATTTTAATACTCTCCCTAAAACCCAGTCCAGTTTTAAAGCCACACTCCTAGATTTTAGGTTTTAATTACAGCAGCATTCCACTAAGACATACTAGAATCTTTATCATTTTTCTCCTACTATTTAATAAATTGGCTCCAAAATATAGTAGTTTAAAGCAATAAACATTTATTATCTCACATTTTCTCTGACCTAGAAATCTGAGAGTGGCTCGGCTGCATTTGTAAACTTCTTCCAAGTTCACTTATTCGACTATTCGCAGCACACTGCCCTTGATCTCCGTATGAGGTGCACCAGAAGGTTACCGACAGTGTGGCTTCCCCTAGATGGAGAGGCGTGCAAGGACGGAGTTTGGGTAGGGGCAGGGAGAAAGCAGCAAGCAGCAACGTTCAGGGGTACCCAGGGTGGAAACCACATACATGGCCAACCTAACATCGGAAGTGACATACACCTCTGCAGTGTGCTGTCCAGCACATGTAGCCCCCTGGTGCAGAGGGGACGGCACTCTGCGGCAGTGTGAAACCAGGAGATGGAAATCGCTGAGGATCATCTCCATAGTGGCTATTACAAAGAGCATGGTAAACTTTTGATTACATAGTTAAACTTGGAAAATAGAAATACTGGGCAAAAATAAGTTTCTTCTGTCTTCTAGCAAAGTACTTATTATTTGCCTTACCTTTGAAAACAGGTATTTGTAATCCCTGGCCTAGATTTGTAATTTATTTATTTGTTTTTGTAGTGATGACAGCTTGTACATACAATTTAGAAAACTCATTAGCAGTGGAACAGGAAAGCAATTTTTTTCTCTCTCTCAAAATAAAAATCAATAAAAAGAAAAAGAAAATTTATTAGCTAATTAGTAGTTGAGCATTTTTATTGTCTGCCTTTTCCTTTTTATTTTTTACCAAGTTCTTAAATTTTACACATAGGCTTATTTTCCAATATAAAGGGACACTGTTTCATTTTAAACTTCACTCTAAACTCAACCCTAATGTATAGCCCTAATCATATGTTCTAAGTCTGATTTTGTTTTTGTACTTTTTGGAAAATTGAGTTATTTTGAAACTATGACATTAGTCAATAAGTTGCAAGAAAGTTAATTAAAACACCTAGAGGTACATTCAGTATCTCCTTTTAATACATAATGTAAAGCAAAATTAGGTTTGAAAAAAGGTGGAGGAGAAACCTTCAAAGATTACTAGACGTGAAAATCAAGAAGTGGTATAAACTGGGAATCCAACATGGAAACTTCTTGTTTTGGTAAATCACTTTAGTTAGTTTACATGTGCTAATGTTATTTATTCTAAACCAAAAAATATCATATGGGCATAGATATTATGTCCTTTTTATATTTGCCTTAATACTTTTACTCATTTGACATCTTGTGATTTAAGTAATATATAATTGTTCAGCTTGCATCTTTTTGTTTCTTGTTATTTTCACTCTAACTTCAAAGCTAACATTGATCACTGTTAAGATGCCAAGTATTTTATCTGCAATTTCATATAACTTAAAATAGGCTGTGAGCAAGCCGTATTATGATTTTTCAAGGTTCTGTTATCATTTCCATTTTCATGAAGAGAGAAACAAAGATGGGGAGAGGATATGTAACTAGCCTAAGTTCAGAAATATGGCTAAGATTCCAACTTATAAGCTAAGTTAATTTTTTCCCCAGTAGCCAAAAACCAATAGTGCCTCTCTTTCCCACAGGATTCAAAGAATAAATTTCTTACTATTTTTTAATTTATTTATTATTTCCAGAGAGAGGGGAAGGGAGAGAGGCAGAGACAGAGAAGCACCAATGTATGGTTGCCTTTCACCTGCCTCCAGCTACAGACCTGGCTGGAGACTTGGCTTGCAACCTGGTTATGTTCCCTGGCTGGGAATCGAACCAGCGACCTTTGAGTTCAGAGGCCGGCACCTTATCCACTGTGCCACCAGCCAGGGCTTCAAAGAATTAAGAGCTGAAAGTTACTTTTTTCAATAGGCCCACAGTCACTGTTCTCAGAAGTATTTAAAACTTTTTATTTTGGGGGGGGAAAAAAAAAAACCTTTTTATTTTGAAAGAGGTAATATATTGGAGATATTTATTGTGTAACATCTTCAGCAAGTTCAAAACAGCACCCTGTGATCGAATATGTTGGTATTTCTGCAGGAACCATAAATAGATTCACAACCTAGGTTACATCTTGCTACCAAATGTGCTGGTGGTCGTAGTGAAGGTGTTTGTTGCTACTTCTCACCTCCAAATAGTATGTTTTCAAACTTTCTTGCATGTTAGAATTAGGAATCTATAACAATAAATTCTAGTTCAAATACGTGCCCTCAAATGTCTTAGACAAGTTTTCCAGCTAGTACTGGACCCCTAATAAAGAAATTTAACCCTTCAGTCACAGGCGCCTCAGATCAGTGCAGACCTGGTCACATAACACTCATCTGCCTGGTAATAGTTGAGGGATTTAAGGAGCAAAGAACTAGTATCTCAAAAAGGGGGACCACTTCTTAGAAGAAGTATGGAGCCTAACCAAGTATGCTTAGTCTTCCTTTCCAGTTTACCAGCTGTTCTGCTTCTGAAGGAGCAGAGTAAGTAAAAGCATTGGATTGAGAAGAGAAGTGTGTGAAAAGCTACTACCAGCCCCACTCCACAATGCCAGAACTCTTTATCACCAATATATAACTGTTTCTAACTGGTCTGGCCTTATTCCGCAACTCTCACTATAAAGTCATTTGATTGTCTTGACCTCTTCTACAAGTTTCAAGTAGAATTGTATATCACTGGTGGCCTTCATTATAGTTGCAGCTGGTCAGAATGTTTGGGGATCAAGAATTGATTAAAATTGATAAAAATCCTTGATAATGATATTTCCGTTTTTATAGGGGAATATTAGTAGATGCTTAATGAAACCTTTAGGAGGGAAATGTCGTAATTCTACAACTTTAGTGGTTCTGCAAACCAAAAAACTGTTACAAGAAAGCAAATATGGCAGAATACTAGCAATTCTTGAATCTTGAGGCTGTCTGTGTAATTGTACTGTATTTTATTCTTTGTGATTGAAATTTCTTAATGTAAAAGGTTGAAAAAAATCCTTGATAATGATATTCAAACTGTATATGAAATACACATATGACAGAATTGAAGAATTTAATGGTAATCAACAGTTATGAGAATTTAGATGTTTTCTTTGTTATGTAGCACTTTCATTTTAAGTTAAAATTGCTTGATAACTTACAATTTATGTTCACATGCTAAGTTTTAATATCTAGTAGATTACATTTGAATCAAAACTCTTTTTTAAAAAAGCAATACAACTGAACTATGTCAAATTCCTTATCCGTATTTTAGTTTGTGACCAAAAGTGTTGATGTGTAAGACGTGATTAAATCTGCCAAGCTTGGGGTTGATATATCATCATAATGCCAAGTAAATCTACAAAGTTTCTATGGCTAAGTCTGAAAATTAACATTGATAATTATGGGCTGATGCTAAAAAGACTTCTGAAATCATTAATTTGTAATAAAAATACGTTTAAATGGTGGTATTTTGCATTTCATTTTTCTAACGCTTATTATATTTGTTTCTTCTCTAGATCTTCCTCAGAACTGTGATCCTAACATTCCCCTAGTTGCTCAGGAATTAATGAAAAAGATGATACGTCAGTTTGCAATTGAGTATATTTCAAAAAGTGGTAAAATTCAAGAAAATAGAAATGGTTCAATTGGACCAAGTCTTATATATAAAAGTATCCAAATGAGTCAAGCAGAAAACTCCCTTCAGGAAGAGCAGGAAGGCCCCTTAGACCTCACTGTGAATCGAATGAAAGGACAAAATACTCAGCAAGGTAAGACTTTTTGTGTTTGTGTAGTGTGTAACTTTTATGTTTTACTATTTTTATATATATGTAACCTTATATTTATAGAGACATTTTAGAAGTAATATTATTTGTAATTAACCTATGTGATATGGACTAGTGAGAAGTACTAATAAATTAGAGCTCTTGTATTGCATTTGACTTTTGATTATGAGAGAAATTTGAGTTGCTCTCCATCTCTTTTCATAATAAAGTGGACGGTGGTAGAATTGTAACATACAACCTAAAGATAAATTATACATGCAAAGAGATAGATATGATTACAAATTATTTTTTAGAATGTAGAGCTGAGAACACTAAGCACTTGCTGTTTAGATTTTATACTTAGATGAAAAATAAAAAGAAATAGATGATTTATCTTCCATTGTTTATGTAACTGTGGACTAAGTTAATACAAGTAATAAACATGATGTAATCATGTAGCCAGTTACATAAAAATTTCTTTTTCCTAAGGGCCTAAATGATGAAGGCTGTGTTAGACTTTATCTAATAGTTGATTAAAGAAAGAGTCATCATTTACAGGGCAAAGGAAGAAAGAGTCTTTTAAGTGCTCATGGAGAATGCCCAATAAGTGTTTGTCTCGCAAAGGTGGAACAAGTAACTTTTGTTTACACGTTATTGACCATCATAAAAAATCTCATGTTTTCACTCCCAAACATTGTTGACTGATAATGAGTTAATTTGTGATTGCACTTGCATTAGCTTTTGCTGCAAAATTGCCAATCAACAATGTGTTAACAAAAGTTTGGGATATTACTATCAGTTCTTGAACAAGAAAAATAATAGCATGAAGTTTGATATTGGAAAGCATTATAGTGTTTGGGGCTCTGAAGAAAAGTACACTAGTCATTGTTTTAAGGAAATAGTCTTTTCTATGTGTAAGACATTAAAATTGAGAGGGAAGGAGCTGAAATATGGAAATAATTATTTTTTAAATTTTATATCAGTGTATGAGATACTAGGTTATATGACAGAAAAAATGTCAAAGATAACTATAAGGCTTAAGGAAAATCTATCAGCACATAAAGTTTGGAAATTGGAAAGCATAGGAATTTTTTTTTTTTTTTTTTTTTTTTGCTTTGCTTTTCCATGTTTCACACCCTCTTACATCACTAATCCTTTGTGGAAGGCAGTGTAGTTTTCTAAAGAGACTATAATGTAGGCTTTGGTACCTGAAGACCTGTGGCTGGAATCCTGCCTCTGTTCCAGTTACTTAAATAAGTAACTTTCTCTATGGGAACTTTGATTTCCTCATTGTTATTTGGCATAGCAAACTCACTGGAGCAATGTGAAAAGTTAAACATAAAGGAACCAATTCATAAAAGATACCCAAATACTAGTCTCTTCATACTTTCTACCGCCTGTTCCTTACAGAAGACAGGCCTTAAAAGTAGTGTGATAGTGATCTATGAATTTTTGTATGGCTGTCAAACTGAAATAAAACTGAACATCCTCCAAATGGCCCAAACAAATAGAACTAGGATTGCAAGCTGGAAGTCAGAAAGAAATCGATTTCAGGTTCATAAAAGAAAGAATATCTTTAAGGATCAGACAATTCTTAAAGTTTAAATGGGCAAATGATTCCCTGGTTGCCTTACCATTAATTAGAAGTATTCAGAAGCATTAGATGAATGATAGAATAGATGAAATCTTAAAAGTTAAATTCCAGTTTTGATAATCTCTGGTTCTATGAACTTAAATGGTAAGGCAGAAGGTATATGTAGAAAATGAGTAATAGAAACTGTTAATTACTGTGATAGCCTAGGGAAAGTGCACAAATACGTATGTGAACACCCTGAGGTTAAGAAGAGTAGTGAGGGGAGCAAAAAGGGGATGAATGTAATACAACAACAGTAAAATTAAAAAAAAAAAAAAGAAGAAGAAGAAGAAGAGTAGTGATAGTGGATATAAACCTATACTGTAGTCTTCTTGATGATTTTAATTTGGGGCAATGACTTTTTATCATACATGATTTCATTACTTCAGTACAGAAATCGTTGTCTAGTGTGACTTGTAATGTAGAGAGCCAAAGAGAGACTGATAACAGATGAGGCTAAAAAAATAGGTAGAGAGATTCCCAGCCAGGATGGAGGTACAGGCAGATACACTATGTCTCTCTCCACAAGTAAGAAGGAATACAGCTACCTCAAAACTGGAGACAGCCAGAGGTTCCAGAAAATTGCACTGCATGGGAGTCCAACAAGCCAAGATGTAAAGAAGTATTATTCATCTAGACAGGTAGGGACAGAGCCGGGGCGCAGAAGTCACAGTGTGGCAGAGGTGACAGTGCTGTGGCAGGTCAGCAGAAAGCAGTCACATATTAATACAAGAAGTAGGGAGGGCCAGCTGGGGAGTGCTCCCAGCATTCCACCAGACTGTGCAGCTCATGGTTCCAGTGCTGGGGAAAGTAAAGCCTCTATTGCTTCTGGCTGTGAAAACCAGGGTGGGGCCCTGGCTGGTGGTGCAGGGATAAGGCAGCGACCTGTAAACCCAAAGGTTGCTGGTTCGATTCCCCAGCCAGGGCACAGACCAGCTCGCAAGCCAGGTCTCCAGCCAGGTCTGTAGCTGGAGGCAGGTGAAAGGCAACCAAACATTGATGTCTCCCTCCCTCTCTGCCTCTGTCCCTTTCCATCTCTCTAAAAATAATAAATAAAATCTTTTTTTTTAATAATAAATTAAAAGGTTTTAAAAACCAGGCTGGGGTTAGGGTGGAGGAAGAAACTGCTGGTTTCTTAGCAGAGTCCATTTCTTTGGAGGCCCCCACGGTTCTAGGACGTCTGCAGACCCACCCACCCTGGGAATCATGGTCAGGGCTAGGGAGGCCAGTCCCATACAGGAAGTAGAAGCACCCGGGAAACGGGCGCGTGCTGAGCAAGCCTCGTTGTTCCCTCTCAGACCCCTCCCCAACATGCAGCACCGCAACATGGTGAAGCAGGTCGCCCTGAGCTGACCAGTGATTAGGCTCCACCCTTTACAATGTATCGAGTACGACAGCTCTACCTAGGACACAGGCAAACACAGAGCCTGTCAAGTTGAGGAGGCAGAAGTATATAGCCCTAAAAAAGGAGCAGATCAAGCTTCCATTGGGAGAACTAAGCAACGAGGAGCTAGCTAACAAACAGACACAGAGTTCAAAACGCTGATAATAAGGACTTGACAGCTATGCTTGAGTATGGCAAATGCAAAAGGGAAGAAGTGAAGGCTGTTCTCAATGAAACGGGAAAATCCACAGGAAACTAATGGTGAAGCATAGGAAACTGGGTTTCAAATCAATGATTTGGACCATAAAGAAGAAATAAACAGCTCTACAGAATGAAAAAACAAGAATTGAAAAAAATGAGGAGAGGCTTAGGAACCTCTAGGAAAACTTTAAATGTGCCAACATCTAAATCAAAAGGGTGCCAGAAGAAGAGGAAAAGCAAGAAATTGAAAACTTAGGTGGAAAAGTAATGAAGGAAAACTTCCCAAATTTGGTGAAGAAAACAGACATGCAAGTCCAGGAAACACAGGAGTTGTAAACAAGCTAGACCCAAAGAGGATCACACCAAGACACGTAATTAAAATTGCAAAGGTTATAGATAAAGAGAGAATCTTAAAAGCAGCAAGAAAAGAGAATTACACAAAGGTTTTACTATAAGACTATCAGCGGATTTCTCAAAAGAAACTTGGCAGCAAGAAGTATTCAAATGATGAAAAGTAAGAACCTACAACCAAGATTACTCTATCCAGCAAAGCTATCATTTAGAATGGAAGGGCAGATAAAGTGCTTCCCAGACAAGGTGAAACTAAAGGAATTCATCATCACCAAGTCCTTATTTTATGAAATGTTAAAGGGACTTATTTAAGAGAAAGAAGATCAAAACTATGAACATTGAAAGAGCAACAATTTCAAAATTATCAACAACTGAATCTAAAAAAACAAACTAAGCAAAACAACCAGAAGAGGAACAGAATCATAGGTATGGGGATCTTTGGGAGGGTTATCAGCTGGGCCGGGGAAACAGGGAGAAATGGGGAAATGGTGCAGGGATTAAGCATCATAATTGGTAGGTACAAAATAGAGAAAGTTAATAATAATAGAAGAGTGAAACCAGAGAACTTACGTTTCACAAAAATAGAACTTACAAGCATGACCTATGGACATGAACTAGGGGGGTGGGATTGCTGGAGGGAAGTGAGTGCTGGGTGGAAAGGATCACAGCATAATCAATAAAATATAGTTTTAAGAAAATAAAAAACATAGGTAGAGACCAGATTATGAGAAAACCCTGTATGATATATTAAGGGTTTTGACTTTTCTTAGAGGCACAGAAAGCTGCTATCTTGCCTAAGGACGGAGTGATAAAATCAGGTTTTCTTTTATAACCCATACTTCTGTGATACAGGTTGATAGGTTTTGCCTACTTTGCAGAGCAAATTATTTAAATAAAAAATTGAGCCACATATATTTTGATGCATTTTTGCAGATGTGTTTGTATATTTATACATACTAATATACATACTCACCTTTCCGTAAATTTTTTTAAGGCTGAAATAAAGGTATTATATGCAGTTTTAAATGTCTTGCTAATCCTGATCTCTGCCAGTCTCTTACTGCACAATATAGACTGTCAGAGAATCATTATTAATGGTAGAAGGTAGTAATGTCCCAAAAATATTGAGCCAATGTCAATATAATTAAAAATTCGCATGCTGATACTTTCAGGACAGACCTTATAAATTGTAAATTTCAAATTGTTTTCTTAAGAATTTTTTTTAATTTAGCATAATTTCACTGTTCTTACCTTATGCTATAATCAATAAAGTGCTTATACTAATAAAAGCAGTTAGTTTTGCCTTTCTTTGCTCCTAGTTCATGTTGTTATAATTTTTAACAGTACTCATTTAAATCAGTTCATTTTGTAACTTTATTTAAATTAGATAACGAAATCTGTAAATCCAAGATAACCTAATAACAAATAGTATAAATAATTTATGGATCGTCTCACCTATAAATCTATAAAATTATCTACCCCAAATGGTTTTATAGGTTACTTTATATAACCTTAAAGTAACAGATAATTGCTATTGATCACAGACTATTTTAAAGAATAGAAAACAAATACTGGTATGATCTTCATACCAAAGCTGAAGGTAGCAAAAGAAAGAAAAGTTATGAGCCGGTCTGACAAGCCTCACTAAGTGCAAAAGTCCTAAATGAAGATTAGCAAATAGTGAAGTATAAAGTCATGAAAAATAATGACTTGGGAGACACAGATGATCTTGCATTTGAAAATCCTTTATGATTTTCCACATTACCAAAAAAGAAGTAAAGCCATGTCATAGATACAGAAGAAGTTTTTTAAAAGCTGACACATTTATGATAAATAATGCTTATCTAACAATATCTGACCACTTTCACTATCAGAAATATCATAACCTAATGATTTAAAGTAATGGAGAAGACAAGCCCTGGCTGGTGGCACAGTGGATAAGGTGCCAGCCTGTGAATCCAGAGGTTGCTGGTTCGATTCCCAGTCATGACACATAAGCAGGTTACAAGCCAGGTTGCAAGGCAGGTCTCCAGCCAGGTCCTTAGCTGGAGGCAGGTGAAAAGCAACCAACCATACATTGATGTTTCTCTCCCTGTCTGCTTCCCTCCCTCCCTTCTCCACTCTATAAATAATAAATTAAATCTTTAAAAAAATTAAAAAGTAATAGAGATTATTACCAGTGTTTGTCATTTTATGGGAGGTCCTGACTCATAACATGAGAAGAACAGAAATATGAAAATAAAAATATTAAAGCAGTCCAGTATAAGAATGAGCAATATTATCACCCCTTATAAGCATTCTGATTGTGAATGTACAAAATATAAAAGAATATTTAGGTAAACATTTAGAACTACTAAAAAAGTTCCTAAGATCAGTATATATTGCTACATATCAGCAGCCACCCAATTAGGAAATCCATTTTTAAAAACTCCCATCTACAATAACAACAAAAGTAGGAAAAACATTATAACACCTAGGAATTAAACTAAGAAACTGTTTGAGACCTTAGGGAGAACATTATAAAACTTTATTAAAGGGCATAAAAAAAGACTCCCAAAATGAGGGGTTACATTTTAAATGAACGGAAGACTAAAAAAGATGTCAGTTCATTTTTAATATGCTCACACATTCTGTGTCAATTCCAGTCAAAATTTTGATAGGGTTTATTAGTGCAGTAATTAAAGCAGGGTGCTATTGGCCATATACAAATCAGATTAGAAAGTCCAGAAATTTTCCAAAGATTAATGGAATCTTGGCATAAGACAAAGATGTCATTATAAATTAGGGAAGGATGGCCTGTTCAGTAATGGTTTGGGGACAGTTAATTCCCACATGAAACAAAACAAAACAAAATTGATGATCCCTACCTCACACTAACTCATCCAAATAATTCCAGTTGGGTTATAAGGCTAAGTGTGAAAAGAAAAACTAAACATTAGAAAAAATTTAGAATGATAAGGAACTCAAAATAAGGAAAAGTTTCTTAAGATGCACAATTACCAGTCCATACCACAATTTTGTAAATTTGACTATACTGGCAAAAATGTAAGTGTTAAAAAAGTATGGAGTGAGAGTTCAAGCCTCAAATTGGGAGACAGTATTTACAACTATTAAAACTGGCACTATTGACCTAACAAAACAAAACCACAACCAACAAGGCATAAACAGTTCTTGTAAGGTAACAGATTAATCAAATAACCAAAGAAAAGTAGGCACAAAATAGTATCCTTCCCAGTCTCTATTCTTATACGTAGTTCTTTTATTCTATAGTATTAGAGACTATGATTCAACATCTGATTAACAACAAACTCAAAAAATTTTGTTTGACAGCTCATGTTTTCGAAACATCTACTCTTCATGTTTTCTTCATCTGCAACAACACTTTATAGTGCTGCAGATATTTGTAGAAATTATTACATCTCCAAGACTTTTCCATGCTAAACTTTAGGATATTCCCATTTATAATATGAGAAAGTTTATCTCTTTTACTTACTAATGCTGTAAATGTTTGTTGAAACTATTATGTCTCTCTGAACCTGTTTTCCATGCATGTATCTTTTTAGCTTCTTTAATTCTTTTGTTGTTGTTTTTTGTTGTTTTTTTTTAGCTTCTTTGATTCTTCGTAAGTCAGCATCCATTGTCCTCATAGTTACTCCAAGGGAAAGGGTTTCAGTTTGTCTCTCCCTTGTACTTTCTAATACACTGTTTCAGTATTAGAGATATTATTCAACTTTTCACTTCTACAAATTTGTGCAAATACTCTGAACCTCAGAAACTGGGAGGAATTAAGTCATGCATTTTATACAAATGATTCTTTTTTGTCCTGGTACACTTAAGTTTTAAAAAGGTAGAAATATCATTGGCATATGAAAAAAATTTTTTATTTCATTTTTAATCTGGGGCCAAGGTAAAAACTTCTTAATTATAAAGCACAGGAAGAAATTTGAAAGTTAGGAAACTTTATCATAATCTTGGTAACCATGAAGACATGTACCAGTCCTTTACCAAACAAGATCAAATGTGGGCAGAGGAAACACTTCATTGGCCTTATTGGTGTCGTTTTCTACCATGATGTCCTGTGAATATCCTAGTAGAATTTCATTATAGTAAGTTTCTGACTTCATTGTAATTGCTTCCATGCTAATTTCCCCACCGTAATCTACTCTGGAGAGCAGGAAACGGTCTGTTCACTTGTAGCCCCAGCACACGTATGGTACATGGACATACTGGATTTATTGGATTAAAACTCTTCACTGTTTTCAAATGCTACTGACTGTTGAAATTTGATCATTGGATTTATGATCTTTTAGCAGTGACATTTTTTATTTTAAATAATGTGGTTGGAAAATACCCTAAAATATTATTATACTTTCTTTTTGTAAGATTTTATTTATTTATTTTTAGAGAGAAGGGAAGGGAGGGAGAAAAAGAGGAAAAGAAACATGAATGTGTGGTTGCCTCTCACATGCCCCCAGCTGGGAACCTGGCCTGCAACCCAGTCAGTAATCAGCCTCCATTGAGATCACAGTCTTAAAGGAAGTAGGATTTTAACAAGTTGAAAAGATAGACCATTCTAGGTGGAGGGAACCATGCACTTTAGTTTGAGAAACCTGACACCACACAGCACATTTGAGGAACTACAAGTGGTTAGACACACAGGAAATGTGAATTGGAGACTTAGCATAAAACGGGGTTTCATGGATAAACTAGGTGCAAACTTCATGTAGCAGTTTTTTAAGGTATGACGTACCATATATTTTGTTTACCTGCCCATTTTCCCCTTTTACTATTTTTAATTTTTTTCACTCACCCAAGGATTACTGATTTTAGAAAGAAAGAATACTGTGTGCCAGGCACTATTCTAGGCAGTTGGGATACATCAATGAATAAAATAGGCATGGTGTCTGCTTCACATAGTTTATAACCTGATTGCTAATGCTGAAAATTAGTTTTGGCGGGGGCGGGGGGGTGGGTAGAAGGAGAGGGTTAGAAGTCTTACAGGCCCAAGAAACTAACTGAGAGCGTGCAAGCCCCCAGACGAGAAATGGCAGGGCACTTGCCCACCCGTAGGCCCTTGCAGTCCATTCTCTCCATGGCAGGTGGACGCTTTTCAAAACATGAAAACTGTGTCAGTCTTCTAGTCAGAATTCTCCAGTGGCTTCCTGTCTCTCTCAGAGTATAATTCCGATTTCTTACCATGGCTGACAAGGCCCAATGCGATTTGACTTCCTACAGCATTTTTCTCAGCTCACTCAGCCTGAGTTACTGTACTCCAGCCATCTGACTTCTTTGCTGTTCTTCACACATTCCAGACATGATTTCAAACCCCGGCCTTTGCGCTAACTTCCTTCCAGAAGCTTTCTCCAGGTCATATGCCTGGTTGCTATCCCCACTTTGTTCAGTCTAGGAAGCCATTACTGATAACTCTCTGTAAAATAGCAACCTCGTTAGCCAACCTTCCTACCCTATCAACTCACCCTGCTTTGTTTTTCTTAAGGAGCCCTTACCATTAATCTAAAATACATGAGGTGGGGACAGTGATGGTGCATATCTTATCTCACTACATCTTAAGCACCCTGAGAACAGGTACTTTGTATGCCATTTCTACTGGTGCTATCCAGATTCTCAGAATAGTGCTTTGCACGTAGTAAGTCCTCAAAATTATTACCGAATTATACCTAGTAGATTATGGATGGGACATTTTCTTACTTTTTTCATTTTTGAAAAAAATGGCACATAAGTAGATTTATATGGCAAATGAGTAAAACTCATTTGATTTAAAAAGCAGTATTATTGTTAAGCATATATTTTCTTATGCCTTTCTTACAGCTTAAATTTTTAATTGTTTAGCTGTCAACAAAGATATAGTATTGTAATAGTATTTACTGATATGTTTTATCTTTTTATTGATTTTTTTAGAGAAAGAAAGGAAAGGAGAGGGAGAGAGGATGGGGAAGGAAAAGAGAGAGAGAGAGACGTCAGTTTATTGTTCCACTTATTTATTTATTCATCGGTTGATTCTTAGATGTACCCTGGCTGAGTATCAAACCTACAACCTTGGTGTATCAGGATTATGCTCCAAACCAACTGAACTATCTCCAGCCAGTGCCCTTAAATTAATAGTTTATTTTTATTCTTTTTGATTATAAAGTTTGTCAAATGAATAAGTCTGAATCATAGTTTTATTTAAGTAAACTTAATACTGTAATAGTGATAAAAATAACTACATTTTAATGACAAATACTAGATGATTGATTTCTAACAAGCATTTTCCTGAAGTGTTATATTGTTATAAGGTACATCTTCATCATTTAGTCACATGTATATAATCGTGATATATTATATAGGCAATGAATGACTCAACTATTGCACATTTCAATTATTTTAAATAGTAAAATTTTACACTAATTTCTAAAACATAGAGTCACAGTTTAGCTAAAGTATATGTTCCATGTATTGCTAGTCCTAGTAGATGCTAATTATTGTTCTCTTATTTATTATCATTTTCTCTGCCCTCTTTGGGCACTTGACATCATTCCCACCTTCCCAAAGAATCCCCTGGCAGCCCTGACTAGAAAACAGTCGTCGTGGGTGAGCAGTCAGGTGGCTGTCCCCTGCAGACAGTGGGAAAGGTGACCCAGGGCTGATTTTAAACAGGTTTGCTATACCATAGCCTGTGTGTTTCTTTAACTTGTCACAAATACAAAGTTTTTTCTCTTGCAAAAATTATAGGGGATGGAGTGTTAGATCTCTCTACAAAGAAAACCAGCATAAAATCTGAAGAGTCATCCATATGTGATCCTTCTTCTGAAAATTCAGTGGCTGGGTAAGCAATATCTTGGAAATATAATTTACTATTAATATAAAATTATCTCTGCAGAGAACTCTTAATACAACTCTGAGTAGATTGACATACAGTTTTCCTCCAGAAGCTTTGTCACTCATAAGTGTTTGTCTCTCATACCTTCCATGTTGTCCTTTCTCTTTCTTTTTTATTCCTTCTGTGAAAGAAAAGTTATCAGAACAATCACCAAACTTTAGTTCATGTTACTAAACTGAACTACCAACTAAACCATAGAATACAAACTGAGAAGCAGGACAAGTAAAGAGAATTTTAAATTCAGTATTCAGGAGGCAGTTTTAAGGAAAATATGTAATTTCACTTAATTTTTTAAAACAATAAATTTTAAAAGCACTATACTTACTAATTCTTATAGTTAGTTGATAGTGTTTTTATTTTTTCCATTGTGCTTTAGGTGTGGTGGCAGACTACTTAATATACCTTGTAATCACCACAAAAGTCCTTGTGTGCTGTGATTGGGACCTGCCACTACATTCATTCTACAGATAATTAGTTCAACTGCTATTCTGTTGGATTTTTGAATTTTTTTAAATCACTTTTGCATCTTCCCATTAGCATACTATACAGGAAGCTTTTTTGGTCGCATTTACACCTTAGGTGGCGAACGTGGTCGCGTCTTCAGCCGGGGCAGTGGCAGCCCTGAGGCGCAGCATAGTGAGCTTTCTGTCGAGAAGCTGCGATTACCACGACAGATTTGAAACAGAAGTAGCATTCCTAATACCTAAAATTATTTTACACAAATAAAACTTACTATTTCACGTTGTAAGCTTTTGTCTAGAGAAAAGTTGATCTTGTGGAAATAGGGGGTGTTTGTGTTTGGAAATATCCTTACTGCTGCAAATTTCCTTTAAGGGGTTGACTCTTTTATTACTTGTTTAGCGGTAACGTCACGTTTCTACTAACAAAAACTCCTTTAGGATTTGGGTATTTTTTTGATAACGCAACTCTAAAAATTCTAAGTGTTACTCTGCAAGCATCTGCCAGAGGAATAGCAACATCATGGGAGTATTTTTACAAATGCTGAGTTAGGGTTTTATGTTCTTGGAAGGTCTGCCTGTTGGGGCCACCGTATGATTGACACATTGTCCTACCAGGACTGTAGCATTTGCTTTGATAAGGAGTAACTACTACATCTCACAGACTTAAGAGTATAAGCAGTGATGTTACCTAAGCAAGGAGTATAATAAAGGAGTGGACCCTCCCCTCCCATAGCGTGTGAGAGTCTCTCATACATCAGTTTACCATCGTTTCATTCCATCCATCCAGGAGACTACACAGAAACAGAGAGGACTATGTGGAAAGAAGTGCTGAGTTTGCAGATGGTTTGCTCTCAAAAGCTTTGAAAGACATTCAGTCTGGAGCACTGGACATAAATAAAGCAGGCATACTTTATGGCATACCTCAAAAAACTTTACTTCTCCACTTAGAAGCCTTACCAGCAGGGAAGCCTGCATCTTTTAAAAACAAAACTCGAGATTTCCATGATAGTTACTCATATAAAGACAGTAAAGAAACTTGTGCAGTGCTGCAGAAAGTAGCCTTGTGGGCAAGAGCTCAAGCAGAGCGCACAGAAAAAAGTAAACTCAATCTACTTGAAACCTCAGAATTAAAATTCCCAACAGCTTCCAGTTACCTCCATCAGTTAACGCTACAGAAAATGGTTACTCAATTCAAAGAAAAACATGAAAGCCTACAGCATGAAACTTCACAGCCTACTGTGCAGTTAAAAATTCCTCAGCTTCGAGTAAGTTCTGTTTCAAAACCGCAACCTGATGGTCCTGGGCTGCTGGATGTTATGTATCAAGTTTCCAAAACCTCTCCAGTCCTAGAAGGATCAGCTCTCCAAAAGCTGAAAAATATCCTCCCTAAACAGAACAAGATAGAATGTTCTGGGTCCATAACTCACTCAAGTGTTGACTCGTATTTTCTCCACGGGGACCTCTCTCCTTTGTGTCTTAATTCTAAAAATGGAACTGTTGATGGAACCTCTGAAAATACTGAAGATGGATTGGATCGAAAAGATAATAAGCAACCCAGGAAAAAACGTGGCCGGTATCGGCAATATGATCATGAGATCATGGAAGAGGCTATTGCAATGGTAATGAGTGGAAAAATGAGTGTTTCCAAAGCACAAGGAATTTATGGGGTACCTCACAGCACTTTAGAATACAAGGTGAAAGAAAGATCTGGAACACTGAAGACTCCTCCGAAGAAGAAACTCCGATTAGCAGACACTGGGTTATATAACATGACAGATTCAGGGACTGGCCGCTGCAGGAACGGCAGCAAGCCTGTGTAGATTACTTGTTAGGAAAATGTTTGTGTGTATGTGCGTGCGTGTATGTGTGTTTGCGTGTGTGTATGTGCACAGGTGTGTATTTGTGTCTATATACACACATGTGGGAACTACAGATGCTCACTCTGACAGGAGACATGAAATTTTACAGTTCAAAAACCACTTACATGCCTTTTGAAAAAAGTTTTATTCAGGGTTTTCACTGTGGACAGATTATATAGTTGCTTACTTAATTCTGATAGTTTGTATTTAATCCTTGTATGAATAGGTGAAAAAGATTCAGGTTTTCTTTAGTAGTCAATAGCATAAAGCGTTGTGGGAAAATAAGTAATTGTCAAGTGAAACATTTTTATAGGTGAAAGACCACTCCAGCCATTCAGTTAAACCATCTTACAATGGACATGTGATATTAATAGTTTGAAAACATTTTAACATGTTATACTTACAGCAACTGTAAGTATGTCAGACAACCAATCAAAGTTTAGACAGCTATATCCATGCTAAGAAAAATTAATATATACAGTATTAGTACACTACAGTGCATTCTATGAAATATGAAATGCACTCAAGTGCATCTACCAGGAATAGAAAAGAAAACCTTAAATGATATGTATAATGAAATTTAATATTTATAATTTAATAGTTGATTTAGCAAGATGTTGGGGGTTATAAGGTATATGCTTTTTTTAAAAAAAAAACTGACACACAATTAACCCCAGCAGGTATAGAACCTTTTAATATAAGATGGAATACTAAGAACAAAAAGTAATTTAAATTTAATTATTAAAATAATTTAATTTTGTTTTTCATTTGAAAAATAAGCTAATGTGTAAGGTTAGAAAAGAAAGTTGGAATGCAACTTAGAGCATGTTTATAATGTGCACAGAAAAAAACTTGAGAATGATCATTTTGGTTTCAGTGTGCTGGTTAGTTGATGTTATGACTACTTTAAATTTTAAGGATTGTGACACTCTCCTACTATTGAAAAACCTCAGTGTAACTTTAATATATTTGCTGCTGTGACATTTCAAAACATTTTCAGTTTATCAAAATGAATTACAGATTTCATTTTGGTGGGCAGAACATTATCATTTTGCTAATAACCAAATTTGCAGTTTGTTCAGGGTCTTGAATAGATTTACAAATATTTAACACTGAAGCTGTTTTGAACTTTCAGTAATGTAAACTCTCTACTAATTGGGTAGTTAGAAGTTGGGCAGTGCATTTTAACTTTCACCAGACTCATAAGAGAGATCAGTTGTTTTTATATAGCAGTTTTAAAATGTGGTTCAGTTTCCATGTTGGATTTATGGAGAATACAGTTTAGTAGTAAAATGTTATAAAGCATGCACCTCCATATAAAGAGTGAGGATTTGCTTCATGTATTCAAAATTCTTTGAGTACCCTTTTTCTCTGTTGAAATTCAGGCTCTGATCTATTTTCTAAGCCAGTTTTCCTAAATCCAAAAGGAATACTTAAAGCTGAATTTAAAAAATAATAATAATAAGTGCACCTTGTCAAATACTTGTGTTTTTACACTTGTGTTTGTGTGTATCTAATAATCACATATACGTGTAATACTAAGTAGATGTTCAGCTATTACATTTAAAAACTGCCTACATATGTTTAAAGAAACTGAAGAGTGGGAACCTAAACAATTAAGTCATTTTTTGGTCTCTTCTATATATACTGAACCCTCTTCAACTATTAATGTTACCTGCATAGTAGGGTATGAATCCTCTTGCTTTTTTTTTCCCCCAAGAAAGTATACCTAATAGATTGCAAAACAGCAGGTGTCAGGGTCATCTTTCTTTTTAAAGAATTAAGCCATATTTTGTGAGGGCCAGAACTTGGATTATTTAATATATTACCCTTCCCCCCCATTGCAAAACAAGGTGAAAGATAAAGTAAATGTTTCAACACAATTTTATTGACCTCTTTATACAGAATTTTACTTGCAAAAATTGGGGGGCTTGAATGCATTACATAATATTTATATTGTATTGAGCTTTTTTATTCCTCACACTATATTTACATTAATAAATTGATTGAGAAGTTTATAGTAAAGGGATACTTAACAGAACTCTTTTATATCATTTAAAAGATGACCTGACCAAAAACTTTACAGGATTCATAAAATCAGGGATCATTTTGCTATTGACTTCACAGTGATCAGTAGTTTTATAGGTAATATTATAGTTAATTTGCAGCATTTTAGTACTTGTATTATTTATTTTTGGTCAGAAATAGTAAATTAAATATTTTTTGATAGTTTATAGGTAATGACCAACCCATAACTTTTAAAAGAAAAAAAAAGTTTCTAATTATTGGGTTAACTTTTGATTATACAAACGAGGAAAGGCAGGGAAATTTATGGGTTCCCCTTCTCCCCCATGATTCTATTAAGATGTTCTTTATGTTAAATTTTCAAAGTACTTTATACATTTAGTTACCAGTTACTACTTATCAATTGACAGTTTTCTGAAATACCCAGTTTCAGCAGACTTTTAATGAGGGTGAAAGTGACTCTCACGTGCTTTCTACTTATTTGAATGCTCCTCAAGTGTTTTATATTTTAAAAAAAAGGAAAAGAAAAACAGTGCCTCTGTTTTTAGAAAACTACTGCTCAGTAAAGTTGTTTAAACCACTTCTGGTAGCTAATGACAATTTTATATTAAATTGTATACTAACTTTAGTGAGACTGATTTTTTTTTAGTTGTTTACAGTACAGATACTTGTATTTGTTTTTTAATTGCAGTATTTTCATTGTCGCAGTAATTTAGTAAAACTCTGTGGCTGCCTTGATTTTGACAGATTTTGTTAATATAAACTGATTGTTAGGCAATTAGTTATATTTATGCATAAATCAATTGCACTATAATTCATGAATTATTTATTACAATATTTTCTAATTAATTCATGTATCTGTCTTGTGTTGTAAATGTACTGTAATTCTGTTCCTACTTTGTGTTGTTATATATCTAAATCTGATTGTATGAATTTTAATTGTTCAGTTAACGTGTTTCTAGGTTGTAATTTGTAGTAAAGCACTTCAATGCTTTTGCACTTAAATTTACAACACTGTTGGTGTGTGATTGATTTACTCATTCAGTAAAAGAAAAAAAGAAAAGAAAAGAAGAAACTGACTACACTGACTTCTTTAATTCATTCTAGGAAGCAGTTTTATTAAGATTAAATATTAGAAGCTAACTTTCTGCAAAACTATTTCAACAACAAAACTTGTAATGGGCAAAACGAATAGGCATGATGTTTTGTTTTAAAAATCAAATAGGAAAAGGCTAGGAAAAAATTTTAGCATTAGAACTGAGGAAGCTATGAAAGATACAATCTTAGAGCTTAAACACTTGGGAATAAATTTTAGATTGGAGATTGACGAGTATTCAACCATTATTTATATTAGGTTTCATGTATTAAATTTTTCTTTGAGATTTTAACATGCAAGAAATACGGAAAAGAAAAAACTTGAAGCCAAGTAAGCCTATGGTGGAGTTTCATGATTTGAGGATTTAGTTATCTGATAGCTGAATCTAATTTAATACCAGCATATCACATTAGGAACTTTATTAAACTATTCTTCATATAGCATTAGATGAAAATTACCACTTTGGCACTTTTGCAATTTCATTATTAGAAGTAATAAACTGAATAAGAAACTTTTGAAATACAGATTTTCTTACAATGTTAAAAGATAAAAATCTTGTGGTGGTTTTCAGAATAGTTAACACTAGCCATTAGTTCATATGATTTCTCTTTTACTTGATTTTACTAACAGAAAAAATAAAAAGAATTTGAACATTTTAGGAACTGTTACAAAAGCAAATTAATTTTTAAAATATAACGCAATGCACTTTTCTGAGAAGTATGTAAAATCTTTTAACTGTCTAGTCACAGGTGTGTTTGATAGGCCGTACCATAACTAAAGAAACAGTTGAAGTATGTTTATCAGAATTTTGAGGGGGCTCTTACTGCTTATGTGAAAATTTTTTAATTTTCTGGAAAAGAGCGTAATTTTATTTATATCTTTCTATTTGATAGTTAGCATTTCCTCTTGCCTTTGTTCCATACATATATTTTTTTGATTTAATCTAATAGTGAATCTTGGGGGTTCGTTCCATCATTTTACACTCCCAACAATGATAACATTTACAAAGTTTATTTTCAGAAAGGAAATGTTACGGGGTCATGTCCTAATCTTCATCTGTCCAGAGGTGGCAGTGGGCAAGTTTTACTGTAATTTCATACCTCTTCTCACTTTGTTGACGACTCTGTATGTGATCACGTGCTAGCTTTAGTGAAGTATTGGTCGGAACTAGTCAAGTTATTTTTTTCCCAGAAAAATTTTGATCTAATGTTCAAAATTTGCTTTGGTATTTTTCCTATCAAAATAATTATTTTTATAAAATGTAGATAAAATATTGCATACACACCTGTGGAACAAATGAAGCCATTTTTTAGGGAATAAAATAAAATCAATCCCACTTTTAAAAGAAAAATTCTTTAATTTTCAGTATACATAACCATAACCTTTTATTAAATAAAATACATTCTTCTGTAGCAATTCCTAATCAGCATATCCCATTCCAATCCTAAATTTCTACAAACAAGGAGGACCTAACAATAGCAATAAACATAAGAAGTCAGGAGTGGGAAGCTGTTACCATGTACAGAGTTTGGTGATATGTTTAATTTAAATGGATGCTTTTCTGAAACAGAATTCTTTTATATATTTTATTCTTCTTACTGCTGGTAGTTGGATTTAAAAAATTTTTTGTAGACTTCTACATTGGTTGCTAAGTAATGATGAGTCTTAGTTAAAACCAGATGTAGTATATTAGTTTCGGCAGTGGACATTTTCCAGCATTTGAAATAAAATAATTAGGTAAGTAATGCCTTTAGTTTCCATGTAATTACTTTAGTATTTAAAATCAATTAAAAATAGATTTCATTATTCAATAGCTTAAATTTTTTATTTTTTACGAGGCTAAAAAATGCCTGCAGCTTAATCTTAGAACAGACATTTTATTTATGTGAAATCTAAATCCCTTCATTTTTCTTGTGACTATACAAAGCTTTTATGAATAATTTTATTTTCATTACCTTGAAAATATGTATTTTAAATAAAGATAAGATTTTCTCATACATCTTAGTTATTTTTATTTGCACTAATACCAACTGGTAATTATCCAAGTAACTTACAAAATGCCTACTTCATAAAAATTTTAATTCCTGGCGAAGCACTTTGCATTAAATATTCGTACTATGTTCATAGAACTAAACATTAGCCGTCTGTAAATTTAATCATATCTGTAATCATCAGCTTTTATATCACAAAACTAGGGCTTTGTTTTGACTCTCACACCTGGTCGCGGGAGATAATCTTCAGTGCTTCATGTCACTGGCGCTCACGGTAACCAAGAGGCCGTTCTTGTTGCAGCTCCGCAGTCCAGCAATACCAAAATATCTTTTATTCAAACTCTGTTAAAATTTTAACTCCTTATAATACTGGTATTTTTTCTGTAATTCATTTTTTGTTTGATTTTTATTTTTAGTTCAACTGTTGATGCAAAATCAGAGGAAGCTACTAAAATGGAAAAAGGAAAATCAGCATTAAGCAGAGTTTTGGAATCTTTGTGCATACATCACCAGCAACAAGCCTTGGCTATGTTGAAATTTCTAGTCCAAGAGCAGAATGCTGCTTCTCTTTGCTGTTGTAATCCATCATACACTGTGTCTTCAGAACCTCAAAAGTCCCCAACTGAAGATGATTTCCATAGTCTGTTCTGTAATTGTGCATGTAGGCTGGCAGAAAGAGGGTGTTTACAGAATGAAAGACAAAGCCCTGGTTTTGTGCCTCTGCCTGTCTGTATTAAAGATTTACATTGTTTGTCGTGCCAGACTGTAACCATTGAACACATTACGACAGTAGTGAATAGAGGCATTGCAAACAGTTACACTTCTCACAGGTGCTGTTCTAGACTGTTTCCAAATGTTCACTCCGCAAAATCGGCCTTTAATGCTCCTCTTTCCTCCAAGGAAGTACACAGTGATGTCTCAGTCTATCTGGAAGACATTTGTAGATCTCGAAGTCCCTCACCCCCACCATTATCACCGGTACAAACGGAAGGATTTGAAAAATTGAAAGATGTCATCTCAGAGCTTTCAGCCTTAGAAAATCACAGATTTGAAACAAACGTTAACCAACCTCCATTTCTCACACCAGCAGAAATAAGTAGTGACAACGGTGATCGTGAAGATAAAATACGTAAAACTAAAATATCCAGTAAATCTGATTCTTTCCTCTCCGAAGGCAGCAAGAATTGTACTGCAAATCAAGAAAAAGGTGAAACTACTGTAATTTTTAAGGATTTAATGGACCGTATTAACGAGAAATTAAAATCAATAGAAACTACAGATACGACAAACCTTATAAAATTACCTAGCAGTGATTGTAACACAGATAATGATTTAAAATTGAGAGATTTAATAACCTCCCTCTTGCATAATGCAAAGGCCAGTGATTATAGTTTTATGGAATTACTGAGTCAACACGATAAGGTAGAAAATAAAATTATCCAGACAAGATTTCGAAAGCGTCAAGAAACATTATTTGCAATGCACAATCCTCCTGATTCACCTCTGTTGAGAAGACAGTCTTTGCAGATAAAAAGAGAACTTGCTAGTCTTGATGAAAATTTTATAAGGAAAAAATGCAGTGAAAAAATGTCAAGGAAATTGATATGCAATGATGTGGTATTTTCAACAGACAAAGAAGAATACTATCATTTCCAAGGGCCTTCTTTACAAAATTCTGAAAGTCTTCAAGACAGCAATCGTGCAAAATTAGCCTTTTCATCAGATTATGAATTACAGTCATTGCAACTACCTCTTCATAATTTAGAAACTAACTTGGCTTTTGACACATTTTCAGAAAGCTTTAAAAAAACTACACCTGAGAAAATGAGCATGAGAAATACACAGGGAAAATGTGCAGCTGGAAATTTTTTTTTGCAAGATCATAAGAACTCAAAAATAGAGAATAATCAACCTCCTTTGAAATGTGATGTTCCTGGATTTTTGAGCAGAACTAGACGGAATATTGCGCCTCCTGGATGGTATTCTATATACGTAACAAATAATTATGTTCTCAAAAAATCCCCCAAGGCCAAAAAAGTTTCTGAATCCACCAAAAGAAAAGATCAAGTGAAAACTATTCAAATTGAAAACTCACACAGTATAGATCTAAACAAAATTGCAATGAATTCTAATTTACAAGTTGTGGTGGAGCGTTTAGAAGACACAATAAATATGGCGAAGAAGTCTTGGAATCAGTCATTATTGGAAGGATATAAAGCATCCAAGAAATTGAAAGCAATTGATAGTAAAGATCAAAATGCTGGTAGAAATATGACTCTTACTATAAGTAGAATGACATGCAAAGAGCAGAGTTTATCAAAATCTGTGGTAGCATCCAGCAATATCAAAAGCAATCATATGCCTCCAATAGATTTGAATAAAAAAAAACTTGATAATCTGAAAAAGTCATCTATCTTAGATACGGGTAGCTTGATTCCCACTGTTGAGAATGTACCAACAAAATACAAAGCCATTGAAAGCTCTTCTTTTTCCAGCTATTCTAGTCCTATCAAACTCATGTTTTTATCTGAGGTTAAAAGCAGCGAAGGAGTCAAATACACTTTAACTTCAGTCAGTAATTCTAAGTCAGATAATGATCTTCCTTGTGAGAAACGCCCCAACCATCATGTAATTGAAAAAAGAGCAGAAACAAATGAGGACATCTCAGATACTAACTTTGAGAATTTTAGTTGCAACCCGAGTGATAGTGACGCTCTTCAAAGAGAACTAAGCAAGTTGAATAGTGCAAACGAAACTGCAGAATCTTCTGGGATGTTCATTGACGATACAAATAGCGATAAGCCACAGGAAGAACCCAAGGAAAACTCAAGCAGTGCCAGTGATTCATCTTTTAAAAGAAAACCAGGCAGACCTAAAAAGATAGGTCCCCAGGTTGTGAAACAGACGAAGCGACCAATTGGAAGACCCCCGAAACCGAAACCTGGTCAAACGGACATCACCATTTGCCAAAAGGAGCCCTTGGGTGCTGCAAAGTCGAGTCCTGAATCTCTCCTATCAGAAGTAGAAGAAGGTATTTATAAAAAGACTATTACCGTAACTGTTATTTATGGAAGGTCAAGAAGAAGTAAAAGGCATGTTTCTGAAGGAAGTATAAACCTAAGCAATGTTACATCTTTCAACAATAAGGGTGGTGACTTTCCACCTGAGTATAACAGTTTCAGAAACGTTAGGGAATATGAACTTGACTCGGGTGGAAGGCTAAGTGCTCTTTCCAGTTTGACTACTGACAGTGAGGTCGTGGGGTGTGGCTTTGAATGTGTTCGACCTGTCAAGAACAAGTCTGTGATACCTCAGCCTTCCAAGAACATCATTCGACCAAATCAGAAACCTTTGGCAGTAATTAGGAAGCCTGGTAGGCCTGCAAAAGTGAAAATCTCTGGGATATCTGTAACTATTCATAGAATTTCACCTCAGGAGAGAGAAGTGAGTGTTAGCAGCTGTTTACCCCCTTTACAACAAGAGAGTGGACTGGAGAGAAGTCTGCCTGAGGAAAAGTGTGCTCCCCAACACAGGAAGGTGGATACACGACACACTGAAGCTGACGTATTTAAGAATGGATCAAAAAGTATGGTTGCTGCTCTGCCTTTGAGACATTCTGTGAGGGACAGAAAACCATCTCTGCATTTCCTACATTCATTAGCATCTTCTAGCTCACTTATTTATAGAAATACTCTGCTCCATAAATCATATAAACTCCATTTGCAGAAGGGTGAAAGTCAGAAGGAAAAAGCTAGGCAGTCGAGGATAAAAATAGCTCCCAAAGGGCCAACAGGAGCTAGAAATTCAAGGAATGTAAAAAAGTGTTTGGAAGCTAACAAGTTAATGCCCATTTCTGAGGTCTCCTTGGACCCTATAATTTCATCAAACCCTTTGCTCAGGTGGTGGGCTGCCTCTGCCTCCAGTGATTCCTTGTTGGAGGAACTAAACAATAGATTTGAGCAGATAACAAATACTTGGGTGCAGGTGAGTGGCGATGAAGCTGAAAATGGTGTTCATAAAAAGAGGGAACCCGCTGAAAGTAGTAATTTCGAGATAGCTAGCCCTTTGAAAACTTGCCTTTTAGAATTTGAAGTTTCACCTGTAAAAATGCTTTTTCAGAAAAAATATGATTTGAATGAACTATGTACCTGGTTTATGCAAACAACAGAAACACAGTCTCTCTCACTAGTTAGGAAGGCAAATGCTCGAAACCCTCTAGAAGTAATAAATACCAGAGGAGTTAAACTAGGGACCAAATATTCGGACTTTAACACCAGCCCCTTCAGAAAGCACTTTAAAAAATTTGCACTATCTTCTCCTTCAAAGTCAGGGAAGTTGCATATACTACATAAAATGGTTAGCTCTCCACTCTTAAATGTGAAAAGTAATTTAACACTAGGTAGGTTCAAAAGAACCGAGTTTAAGAGGCTGCAGCATGGAAGGTGGAGGGGAGAGGGAAAGCTGCACACCCATGGAGCAGTTGATTGGGTCTCAAGGAGGAGGAACTGGAGGGTTTTCTGCCAGAACCAATTTTTAACTAAGACTGGGGGGGGCCCCAATGCCGACACCCCGCTCCAGGGAAAAATCACAGTAGACAATCAGGTTAGTTTGCCCCCCGAGATCAGGGATGACATTTTGCAACAGAGAGGGGCGAGGTCGGACGCTAAAACACATGCTAGTTTAGAGAGTAAGTTTAAGTCAGAAGCAAAGGAAAACGGAACAAATTGCAACCAAAAAGATTTTGAAAAGGGACCAAGACTAGGAAATGTGTTCCCAAATAATTGGAGATCAAAAACCTTAAGAGACTGTAGAATATTTTTGAGGAAGATCAACTACCTTGAACACAAAAATACTTTTAAGCTAAATACAATCATTTACTCTCCTGAGTCAGTTGACAGTGGAAGCAGTCGTCAGACTCCTATGGAAGAATCAAAGCGCTTTACCTTAAGATCCCATTCTGCTAGGCAAAATTCTTTTAGAAAGCAACCTAAAGCAATAGAAAATGCTAAGACAAACGGCCCTGCAGCTGATAAGTTTTCTAGCCAACTTGACAGTAGTAAATTAAATAAGTGCGTTAATTATGACAAGCCTCCTTCTGAGAATTCTGAAGTTCTTAGCAAGTTGAACAAAAGAAAAAGACCACCATGGAAGACCACAGAAATGTCAACAAAAAGACATAAACGGCAGTCTTGCAACAGTGGACAAATGGCAAACTATTATTCAAAATCCCAACTAGGTAAGTTTTTCTCTACTTAATATTAAAGTTTCATTGTAGGTGCCTCGAGTGAAGTATAAAATAATGGGTAGGAAAGAAACAGCTGATTTTGTTTTAATTCATTTCCAAAGTATTTGGACAATTGAATTTCTTGGCACCTAGTATGAAACTCAGGAATTAGGTGCTGCTAAATGTACCAGCTTCCCCGTACAGCGGGTCCAGGATTTCAAGCAAATGAGAGTATATTTAGTAGAGACGTAGAAAGCCTCTAAACATGTATCATTAATATAAAGTTGTATTATCTGCTTTTGCATTTGAACTAATATAAAATACAGAAAACAATTTGATGGCTAGATGTGCCCAAGTAACTGTAAAACTTAACTACTACACTACTGACATATATGCATATACTGTGATATAATTTGAGATCAGCCCATATGGAAAAATTGATAAAGGCTATAATTACTACATACTACAGCGTATGTAGTAATTTTAGGATATCGTCCTCACACTCACCATTGTTAAGCCCTTCGGTACTGCCTTGCAAACCACTTTAATACTCTGCTTATTTAAACAGTGTTCAAGGAACAAGATGTTTTTTGTTTTCAACAAATGAGCAAATTTATTGAATAGGTTTTTTCCCCCATACGACACTGAACTAGATTTCATGGTTATAAAGATAAGGATTTCTTTCCAACAATAATCCAGTCTCTCCAGGGAGAAAGTCGTATACAGATTGTTTTAAGGTAATGCAAACTGAAACCAGTTAGCAATTATGTGCTTTCCTTAGTTACACTAGCTGGCAGCCCGGCCCCAGGGAGACTGTTACTCTTGGAACGGAGTGAGGACAGGCTGTGAACACGGTAGATGCCAGCATAGCCGCTCACTGTTCACGATAAAGTGCTGGACAGTGCATGGTACGGAGGCATGTGGTGGTGCTTTCAGAGACTGTCCTGCCATGAAAGAGTACCCGTTACATTGGGAAATTGAAGGGTATTTTATCAGGTGGCTGCGTTGTCACATTGTATATTTTAGGGGAGCTTTCTGAGGGTAGAAGAGGTACCGATGGCTTGACTTTTACTTTTTTTAAAAGTACTACCAAGTCACGTTAATCTATTAAAAGCTGTGATTAAACTTTAGTTTTAATAGGTAAGATTATTATGGACCCCAAAGTTCAATTATTTTAAGTGACTTTAAAATATCTATTTCAGTAATATCTAAAAGAACGTGCAGTGATTAAAATGTTTAAGTCAAAGTCTTCATTATGAAGAAACATCAAATCTAAAATGACACCCTTTATGCCTTGCCTTCAGCATAACTAAAAGTAACATTATAACAAAACGTATGTCAGGAAAGAAGGAAGCCTGATAGTGATTTTTTTTCCAATTAAAATTCACCTAAAAATATGCACACATATTTGTGATGAATGGAGAATAAAGTGTAGTGCTTCATCTTTAATTCTCTGTACCATCCTCATTTCATGCTGTCCTAGTTTACCAAAGCTACTTCAGTTAACTCGTTTTACAGCAGAACTGGATTTGGTCCTTTCAGTTTTTTAACCATTGTAGCTTCCTAAGGTATAAATTCAAAATTTTTATTTTAATGATTTTTTCATCTCACTAAATATGAGATTATCCTAGAAAAATAAGGAGGATGCCTGGTTACTATGTTTCAAATTAACTTCAAAATCATTTTGTGATCATGTAAAAAAAACTTTAGTATATTAAGAGGTTTTCACCTTTTCTCAATTTAAAAATTATTAGTATTATTTCCTGTTCTGCTTTTAGTTTTATCTTTTTACTGATAACTTTCCTTCTGTATTTTGTAACATTCTTTTTTTTAATTAAGGACATTTTTATAAAATTGTATTTGAAACAATATTTGTTATAGTTATCTGATTCTTAAATGTTCTTTAAGGTGTTTTTTATTTTTCCTCATTATTCTGGGTATTTCATACTTCTTTTTCACTTTTTGGAAACGACACTTAAGATTCACCATTAGTTGTCTGTGTGTTTTTGTTCTTCATAGAATAATTAAGTGACCGGAGACCTGGGAGACTTTTAACAATAGGACTTGACTGGAAAAATTCCCGGTGCAATGTATATAATGAATTATGTGATATTCCTGTTGACGAAAACTTTTGCTTCTACCATGAGTACCTTATTTTTATATATTTCCAAATTAACTATTCAGATATCGTTTAATACCTAGGAGTTTTAAGATTTATACTTCTCTACATTTGTACTGCCGTATGCCGGTAGACATGGAAAGGAGGAAGAAGAAATACAGCACAGTTCCATCCTGTTCATTCTTAGTTTAACAGATATTTAATGAATGCCTACAAAATGCTCCCAGGCACTGTAGAGTGTTCAAACCTTCCCTTTCCATCTAACTGGGTAAACAAGACCTACATCATTTATTTATCCAACAAATAGAGTGTATTTTGTTTTAAGGAGGATGTGTGTTTTTGCGCAGGGGTGTGAAACTTATTTTCACTGGGGACCACGTCAGCCTTGCGGTTGCCTTCAAAGGGCCAAATATAATTTTAGGACTGGACACCTGTAACTACTCCTTAACCATTCAGTGGTAGAAACAAGGCACCGGCCGATAAAACAAGGCGGAGGGGCCAGCTTCAGCCTGCAGGCCCTGTGTTTGCCCCCCAGTGTCTCAGCAGGTGGAGTTGAAGCCATGGGCTCTCTGCTAGTCACGGAGTTACGGAACCTGCAGAAGGGGGAGGGCGAGGCCAGGAGACAGGGGGTTGGAGGAGCACACGGGAGGGATGCCGAACCCAGGAGCGAAGAATTAGGCAAGGGTTCCTTTGTAGTCTCAGCTAAACCGAGGTCAAGGATGCCAGAACAGAAGTGGGGCGAGGAGTGCTCCAGGCGGGGCAAACTGCATGTTCAAATTTGGGGTGACAAAGGAAGGCTTGTTTGGAACTCTTAAGTAATGTCCGAATCTGAGCTATAAGAATTAAGGATAGGGCAGGGGGTGGATAGAAAAATGTCAAAAGATAAAGCTACTGAGGAAAGTATAGCCCAAACTGTGAGTTAATGGAAAAAAAAAATATGTTGAGCCCTAATAGTGAGTGACATCAATGGAAAAGAAATGAAGTAGAATCAATCCATCTTAGAAAGTAGAGGAATGAAGAGTAAATCCAGGTTTTGGGCATCAGCCTCTGGGTAGATGGTTGTGCCTTGCACTGAGGTGTAAGAATCCTCAGCGCTTTCCATTCTAGTCAGGAGTTTGCGGCATATCCAGTGAGAGGTTTAGGCAGCTATCACTTAATAGGGGCTGTTTTTTGCCCAGGACAGAGTTCTGAGCTGAGGTAAAGATCAGTGTCAGCAAGTCGTTGAGGAGATTGTTCAGTGCAAAGTGGGATAAGCCTAGGCTCCCAGAGCCCCAAAACTAGAGAGAAAAGAAAAACACATAGAAAGGAAACTGGTGAGAGTAGTCAGAAGGTGAAAGGAAGCCAGGCAAGGGTGGCGAAAAGAAAATAACAGCGGAGAAAACGGGGGTGTAAGCTGTTGATCACGGGTCAGTTAGCCTTGATACATTTCCATCGAATACGGCGCAAGCGTTTATTTTACTGATTTTGAAGAGAGCAGGGAACCTTTTGATTGCATACGTGCAGGGGGTGAGCACAGAAAACGACACACGGCTGCGATCGGAGAAGACCTAGGGCGCAAGGAAAGGGAAGCCCTGTTTAAGGCAGGCAGGTGAAAACGTTAGACGCCACTGGGAGGAAGGAAGCTGGTGGGAAAGGCGAGGGTGCAGCCACGACCCTGGAGACGCGAGCAGCGCGGGTGGGGAAGCCTCTGGTGGACCTGCGGCGGTGACGGCATGATTAGCGGGGTGGCCCTGGCTGCAGGCGCCACCTCCTCTTACAGCATGAGCGGAGGGGATACAAGGACCCAGAATCCCCTGATAAGTTCGTGGGCAGGATGATAAGGATATTAGAGTCTGTTCTACGAACCGAGAGGTAGCCTAAGACTTACATGGTTGTTATTGGTAATGGGGAAAGGTTTTAAATACTGTCCCCAAAATAACTGGATTGAACAGCTGTGTGATTTTTCTCTCCGCAGCCAGAATTTAAGCACAGAGAAAGGTGGGCCCTTAGATTTAACAGCTACTGGGTTCACTGAGTGGGTGCAACAGGACAGAGAGATGAAGCTGAGAATTCACTCTGGGACTGGGGAGAAACAGTATGATCCAGGCGTAATTCCAGAGTCTTTTCTCACATAGCACAAAGGATAGATTTGAGGGGGAAAGGAAAATGGGGTGGGGTGTATAAGGACTAGTTGCAAGAGATTATTTTTCATGTGATACGACTCTTGAAAATAATATAGACCTTTTATATAGCAAGGTATTTTGAGTTCCCGAAGCAAATGTGTGCCTTTTCCTAATTGATACACATCTAGACATAAATAAACTGCCTTTGGACACCTCCGAGGAAACTTGAAAACTTTAGTAACCTAATGTGGACTTAAAAGGTACTAAATACACATAGTAGTTCTCATCCTAAAATGTTTAATTTTCCCATAAAAATTTAGAATTTAAGGTAACACTTTGAACTGGATTTTGAGATGGCTGGAAAATGTTCAGCCTGTCAGCTTCTCTGTTTTGTCATCTGCCCTCAAAAATGACTGAATATGTATTTCTTTTCCATTTATTTTTGAGATTTTATTTATTATTTTTAGAGAGAGGGGAAGGGAGAGAGGCAGAGAGGCAGAAAGACATCCATGTATGGTTGCCTTTCACCTGCCTCCAGCTATGGACTTAGCTGGAGACCTGGCTTGCAACCTGGTTATGTGCCCTGGCTGGGGAATCGAACCAGCGACCTTTGGGTTCGCAGGCCGGCACCTTATCCACTGTGCCACCAGCCAGGGCCTAAACATTTTTTAAATAAAATTTTAAGTTCATAGTTTCTTCACGTACCATTACTTATAACTATTACTACTTAATGGGGAAACTATGAAGCTAGAGTAGATGACTTTCTAAATTTCACTATGATAGAAAAGAAAGTTTCCAAATGATTCAGTCACCCTCCTCTAGTTGGCTGCACAGCGTTCCAGAGATGTTTTCCAAGAAAACCAGTGCCCCAGGGGGTCTGTGTGCAGAGGGCTCCGTGGCGTGGTAACATTGAGAAAGACTCAGTTCCCTTTCCTGTGCTAAGCCAGTCACCGTGCCCCGTCGGCGTGCTCACTGTATTCTGTAAACACGTACACAGGCTCAGCAGCTTGGGGGACGTTGCTCTACGTGGTTTCATACTAGGGCTTCTCTGTTTCGGCCTGATATTCCCAGAATGCGGGAACTGGGGGAACGTATCAAAAAATATTTCCAGTTTTTCCTTCGATGACGTACTTAAGTATAAATTGAGGAAAGATGATTCAGTTGACTTTCCGTACTAGTGGATGTGGAGTGTCAAATTGTTTTTAAACATCATGTTAATTCCCCACATCAGGAGCCTGGCCTATGTCCTAGTTTGGGCACAGTCCACAAAGTCGTTTTGTTGGGGCACCGCCAAGCGCTCCGGACAGGGTTGCTGCTGGGGGTGGAGGCCAGGAGCCGAATGAGCCGGTGCCGCGGGGCCGCCCGGAGCCCGCAGGGTCTAACGTACCTGCCCAGCCCTTCTCAGCCCAAGTGTGCTGACCCTCCCTGTTCACATCCGCAGAATTTTGGCGTGAAATAGCTAGAAATAGTCATCAAGACACTTTTTTAGTGAAAACACTATTTCTGACCAGTTTTGTCTCTGTGGGACAAGCCTTGTGTACCCAGCCGAGTGCTGCTGGGGGAGCCCCGTTCCCTCCCTGCAGCCGCCAGACCTGCTTTGTCCGGGAGAGGTAAGTCAGGGGCCCCTGATTCTCCTTTAGCAGCTCCTGCCACCTGCTACACGGAGGTGGATCTCGGTGCTTCACACCTTAAGTTCCTTCCCCAAGTGTTCTCTCCTTTTGTGCCCCTTTCTTCTTCTCTGTTTCTTCACTAGGAATTCAGAATTCTTAGTTCAGCTCTCCTGGCTCCCTCCCCGCCCCCACCCCATACTGTTCCTGGGCAGAGAACAGTTTTCTTTGTAGTGGAAGTCATGCCTACTGCGTTCACCTATCATTTAATTACCTAAAAAGGGAAGGAAGGAAGGAGAGAAAGAAAGAAAAGAAGAAGAAAGGGGAAAAAAGGTAGAGTAGGTGTCTGAGTGATTTCATCACATCAAGTTTCACCTTTTTTGTTTGTTTAATTAGAAAAAAAAATTGACTTCTCCCCCCTCCACAACCCAATTTAAATTGCATGCAACCTTGAAATTTTATGTCTTTGTTATGTAAACATAGAAAGCTACAATCTACAGACAGTGTTTGTCTCCTGTGAGCCAGGTGGTACGGCTGCCGGATGGGGTTGTGGGACCCAAAACTAGATACGGTTCCTGCCCTCGTGGGTCGTTTATTTGGAGAGGCAGACGTTCAGGAAATAATTACACAAATTCTAAGTTCTCGTTAGCAGGTGGTACCGTGAGAATTCCTTATACAAAGGTTTTACCAGGCAGGGAAGTGAGGAGGACTTGCTAGGGAAATGGTGGCCAAGCAGGGAGTGTTGAGGACTCATTAACCAGGACAGTAGCAGAGACCTGGGAGGGCAGGGTGGCTTTCCAGGGAGAAGGAATTGCACGTTTACACACACACGTAGTACACACACACAACGCTGAGGCATTGCAATTCTTGGCAGGAAATGCATCCGGAGTCTAGAAAAAGGAGGAGCACGGTGTGGTGACAACTGAAGAGTAAGGGAGGTGTAGATCGTGCAGGCTCTTCCTCTTAGCTCCTGGCTATGTGCTTCCAGCGGCGTCCAGCTGCTCTTGCAACAGAGATTTAAACGGGGAGCGCGGGAGGGGGCCTAGGGCCGATCCCACCAGAGTGTCCTTTCTAAATGATCTGACTGCGTTTTGAAAAATGAATGGTAGCGTTCAAGAGTGGAGGCCCAAAAGTGTGCTAGTTTAAAACAGTGGTTCACAAACTTCAGTGTGGATCGGAATCCCCAGGACGGCTTGTTTAAAAAGCGGTGGTCAGACTCCAGCACTTTGTGATTCCGTGGCTGCAAAGCCGGGCCCAGGTGACGCATACGTGTCTGACCCACGCACCACACTCTGGGAGCCGCTAGTGCAGAAACGACTTGTAATGGCAGAAAGGTGATTCTTTCTTTACAAACGTGATCATAATGTTCGAAATTCCTTCGAAAAACTACTTTCTCTCGCACAGATTTTGCTGTGCTGCTCTCACTTTCAGTTAGAAATAGTTTCTAATTTCCCACGCGATTTCTTCTTTAACCCATGGGTTACTTAGAAGTCGGTTTAGTTTCTGAATATTTTCCTGTCACTGAGTTGTAAGTTAATTCTTACGGTTTTAAACTAGGCTTTGTATGATTTTAATCTTTTTTAAATGATGGTTCAGGGTCTGTCTACTTTAATAAATGTTCTGTGTGTCCTTGAAAATCATGTATATTATGCTGCTGAAGGGTGGAATGTTCTAGAAATGTCAGTTAAGACAGTTAATAGAAGTTGAACTCTTTTTCCATCCTTATTGCGTTTCAGTCTGCTTGTTCTAGTGATTTTTAAAGAGGGGCGTTGAAATCTACAACTGTGATTCTGGATTTTGCTATTGATCATTTTCACTTCTGTCAGGTATTAGGTATTTTGAGGTTTTATGATTAGATTCCTACACATTTAGAATTTTTATGTACTTCTGAGGGATTGACTCCTTGATCATAAGAAGTGAACCTCTTAAATTATTGAGGGATAATTGACATACAACATTATATTAGTTTCAGGTGCACAACATTCTGATGAGGTGTTTGTATATATCGCCAAATAATCACAATGTCTAGTTAACAGTCATCACTGTACATAGTCATTTTCCTTGTGATGAGGACTTTTACGATTACTGTCCTGGCAACTGAGCATCTGTCTCCTCGTGCCCCAAGTGCTAGGCGGTCTTTCCATTCTTGCTGGTGGGAACCCGGATTTCCAGAGCCGCAGGCTCTCCAGGGGTTTTCCGCCTGGCCCCGTGCAGCAGGCTTTCTCATGGCCTTGGGAAGCGCAGTGCGCTGATGGGCGTCTGCAGATCTCCGGGGTCTCCCTGCACCCGCTCCTGTCCTCTGCGCCACCAAATCTAGCTGACTTGGATTTCCTCACCCCCAAAGCCTGCCTTCTCATTTCAGGAAGTTCCCAATTCTCTTTGGGTTCTTCTCTGTACACGGCAGCCTGGAAACTCACCAGACAGTGAGTCAGAGCAGATGGTAGTTCCCACCTTCGTTTCCCTTCTTCCCGGGGTCACTGTCACCTTGCACTTCCTGCCATCCGTTGTCTTAAAAAAAAAAAAAAAGACTATATATTTTATCTGTTTTCAAGTTGCTTAAAGTGAGAAGGCACATCCAGGTCTTGTTACTTCTTTGTGGCCACAAGTCCCAGATTTATGTTTCTAACCGATAGGTATCCGATTTCTGTATGCTAGAGGCTGAAAGTAATACAGGGATGCGGGAGAAGACCAGCAAGGCGCTTCATTCTCATCATGTTTGTATTTTAGTGGAAGGAAAAATAAACTAGAGAAGCCTAGGGAGCCCAGCCCTCGTTAGCCTCCTGCAGGGGGAGAAGGGGAGGAGGGGAACCACTGTTGCGTTTTGCCTCAGAAGCCAAAAACAAGTTTCAAGAAAGAGGGTCTCTTACTCCGCGTGGGCTACCATTATAAAACAAGAAAAAAACGAGCCAAAAACGCCCAGATTGCGTCATGAACAACAGAAATGTGTTTTCTTACGGCCCTGGGGGCTGGACAGTCCAAGATCAAGGTCTGAAGGGCTCGTTTTCCCTTCCTGCCTTTCAGAGACACCTTCCTGTTCTCCGGCGCCTACTCCACCGACGTGCACCAGCCCCGTCACGTGAGGCGCTGCCCTGCGGTCCAGTTCACCTAAATTACATCTAAAGACCCTGTATCTCTTAATAGAAGGGGTTAGAGCTCCAACATACAAATATGGGAGGTACAGTTCAGTCCTTTGCTGAGGAAACAGCAGTGTTGAGTATCGTTAGGAAAGCAAAAAAAGTGGAGAGTTAAACATCAAACGCTAGACTTAGGAATTTCTTGGTGACTTTCATGCTGTTTTCATAAAGTGCAAAACCGGAAGCCAGATTGGAGGAGCAGGTTAAGGAATAAGAGATGAGAAAATGGTGATAGCAAGTATAGGGTGACTCATTAAGCTAACGTATGTACTCCAGAATTGGAAGTTAAGTGGATGGGTTCAAATTTGATAGCTTCAGGCTCTTTAGAGTCGCGACTGCCATCCCAAACCCTGTACCTGGAAACATTTTCTCCATGCATACAGCTTCCGTCTTTTTCCCTTTGAAAAAGATGAATTTGTGTTTGTGGAACTCGGCCTGAACAATATGCTTACAGTGGCTCTCAAAAACATCAGTCTGTGCCCTAATACTTTCTTCACTTTGAGAAATTGAAAGATAGGACTAGCAGCTCCTTATTTAATTAAATGAGGAAACTTCATACTCTGATTATACAGCTCCCCTAGGTAGCCACCACAATAGCCCTTCGGGATATCTTTCCGGCCGAAATCTGTGCATCAGACATTTGTCATATGTTAAGTATCTTGAATATTAATGTGGCGGATCATGACTGAATTACAACCCAAGGGCTCCTATGCAAGGTTGGCTCATAGATCATGGGCCCCGAAGGCGGCTTCTTTGAGCCTCGGTCAGTGGTGGTGAGAATGGAGTGAAGTAATGTAAAGGCTTTTAGCGCAGTGCCCGACGGGCAGCAACTGCGCCATAAATATTTTCAGGCCTGTCATAACCACACTCAAATTTATCGTTTCCTGCAATTTGGCTAGATTACATTAAAGTGCACTGTCTATGTGACAAATGAACCATAACCTATCTCCAGTAATAAAACACGTTTGTTATTAGAACTAGATTTTTTTCTAAATATAAATTTTGTTATCAGTAACTATCAGTTTAACGCATAACCCACAAAGGTGTTCATCTTTTATACTTTGCAAATGTTATGTATTCTGTAAACTTCATTCAGGTGGTATAGGGGGGCTCTCTTTTTAGGGTGGATGAAATCCCTGAAATATTAAAAATAGGATTAAATGTCTAGATAAGCATTTCAGCACCCCTTACTTCCTAGATTACAGTTAGTACCTCTTTTCCAGATCCTTCCTGCTCTCACCAGTGTTAAACTAAACCTTTGCATTGGTCTGTAGCATGTTACTGGGCTCTCGTTTGGTCATCAGAAATGTAGAAGGGAAGCAGAGAAGGTGTTGTTTTTTTTCCTTTCCTAATTTTCCTACTGAGGAAAACTAGGCTGGGGTCAGATGAATAAGGCTGATTATTATTAGTGTCAGAGTAGAATCCAGGTCTTACGTTCCTTTTCCTAACTAGCTCATGAAGACTACCATAGACGCTATTGCTGACCTTTTGATAGAATCCTGGATACGGAAGTAAGGAGCCACTTTCTCAGGCAATTTAAACGCTGCTGCTTCGGCTTTCTAATCGTGACGTAAAGCAGAGAAGCCATGAAATTAAATAGGTAAATTTGATACAGAATTTAGAGTGGGTTTACGACAGACTCACCATAAGCAGGTGCAAACAATGTACAAAAACTGAGGGAAGATAGGGAGGGGAATGGGATTGTAAAACCCAACAACAGGTTAACCTTAGCTGCGTTTCAGCAAGAAAAAAGTTGGCAGAGAACACAGGAAAGGAACAGATGGCTTCTAAGATACGAAAATAAGCTTGAACTTCCTCATGTGAGAATTGTAAATTGAACAATGACCTACCATTTTTTACCTATCACTTTCCCCCAGACCCCTAAGTTTCATTACATATGAGCAAATGCGTAAAGGAAGAAAGACATTTTCATATTGTTAATAGGGTAAAAGGGTACACCTTCTTCTGCTGTCTAGGAGGGACATTTTTATCAAATTTTGAAAAGCACCCTTGGACCCACCCATCCTACTCCTAGATGTCAGCCCTCTAGTTACACTTGCACACATACAGTAACATTCAATATATTGCTATTTTAAGCAAAATATTGGAATAGCCCAAAAGTCTATCAACTGAAGACTGATGAAGTGAGTGATGACCTTTCTAAAGAATGGAATTCTATGTAGCTGTTAAAAGTATCAAGTATACATTGTACAAATATGAGGCAATCTGAAAAATATGCATGTTTTTAATGTTTTATTTTTCAGTTAGTTTACATCTAATTATTTTGTATTAGTTTCAGGTGGACGTATAGCATAGTGGTTAGATAACCATAGTCTACAGAATGATAATTCTAGTACCCACCTGGCACCATACATGGTACTATATTATTCACTATATTTCCTATGCTGTCAAAATATAATTTTTTAAAGCAAGAGACAGAGCAGTATACAGAATAGGAGTAAAGGAAATAAGTTGAAGCACCAATATTTATGTATATCCATGTGAAGAACACACAAGAATGGTCAACTATAATTGTGAGACTCCATTGTATAACATTTTGCGGTGGTTTTCTAAACTTAGAACCTATTTTCATAATATACAAAAGAAAATGTTTAGAAAGTACATCAAGAAAACAGTCTCTCATTCATACCAACGTGTATGATTATACCACAAATCCTTGACGTTAAACCTAGGTCAGTCGAAACTTTAGTTTCCAAACATAAAGGAATATTTGTTTAAAATTCCTCTAGATTGCAAATCCTGTCTTCCTCATGTTTGTATCCCAAAGTGCTTTCTGGTGGGTACTCAAAAAGTTAAATAACTTGATAGCATAGAAAAGGAATTCAAAAGTGCTCTGGTTGATAGAGATTCAGGTTATGTTAGCCCACATACATGTGGTTAGGACACTGAAAAAAGTTTATTTTCATGTACCTCAGTTTATATTTTTATGAAAAGGGTGGGGGGTTGTCTGGAGTTCCCTTCTAGCTTTGTTGTTCTGTCGCTGGCTAGCACTTTTATAGGATAGCTATATTCTTCTATTATTAGTGTTTTATAGATCAGTGGTGCCCAGGTTGTGTGCATTTGTGAATTACACATGTCAGTCTGTACAGTAGTACTAACATTTAGTTCTTCTCACGCGCCTGTATAGTTTCGTGCTTCCCTGGAGGCTGTGCACCCAAATGTGCAGGACACTAGAAAAGTCAAAACCAAACCAAACAAAAACCTGTCTTTGCAGTATTGCAAAGAATAATATGGTTATTAAACTATTAGTCTGTCATGCTTATACCTTTGTCAATCAAGTAACAAACAGAAAACTAGTTTTTATGACCACGATTTGTTGCTCCAGGCTGTGTGTTTACATTTTTTGGAGATGGATACTTGATAAACTTCTCTGCCCAGCCCTCTTGATGTAATATGACTATTTTCATAGCCTGCCTTGGAGTTTCTTAAGGAAGTGTACATCAGACATCTTTTGCAGTGCTCACCTGAGGACATGCTTATTTTAGAGAGACACCAGTCGGTTGCCACCTACACACACTCCACCCAGGGGCCGTATCAGGCATGTGCCCTGACTGGAAACAGAACCCACCTTTTATTTGGGTGCACAGGACAAAGTTCCAACCATCTGAACCACGTGGCCAGGACACAGGAAACTTCTGAGAGCACAAAAATACAAAGGCACGAGCCTTGGGGCAAAAAGAAGTTACTGCTTTATCTGAGCTTTGCTAACTTGAAAGAAAAAGTTGAGGTCCCTGAGGACACATCAGTCTACTAGTGACCAATGTAAATATTTTCAAAAATCAGTTAAGATTTCTAAGATGAATTAAAATACTGTTTTTGGATCTCTTAATTTGTCACATTGGGACGTGACATACTTTAAATGTAATCCTGTTAATCACACCTCTGTTTTGGCTTTTTAAAGTGATTTACTCTTTTTAATGAGTCATCTTTTAAGCTAGTTGAGTTGGACAGTTTGTTTACTGTCTGTGGAAACCATGCCATTCGGTGGAGCTGCGACTGCTTGCCTAGGGAGAATTCAGGGAGCAAGGTGATAGCAGTTCAAGTGAACAGGTTAAATCTCTCAGGCGACCAAAGGGCAACTGATGGTTGTTCCCGAGGGCAAGGAGGGATTGGGAAGATGCCACCGAGGTCTGGCTGTTGCCACCATTTCTCAACTCCAACAAGTCGCTAAATATACGCAGTTCATTTTCCACTTTACTAATGCGCTCAGACCAGCGTGGTTGGATAAAGCTTAGGAGTGATGTCCATCCAAACTGATTGGTTAAATAGCAAACGAGTTCATGTGTAGCCAACTATCTATAGACATGAGGTTCACATCTAATGATGTGAACTGACCATCGTGGAGGCTTGGGATCACATGTTGTACTGCCTGTCAAGTGGACTCTGAAGTCGAGAGGGTTCCATCCGTGGGCTGGTAGACGGGCATCAGGGAAGCGGCAAGGACTGTGCTCCGTTCCAGCATGGCGACTGTAACCTCAGGCGTATTTGTGCCAACTTGCCCAGACTCAGACTTACCATGTTATGAGGATAAGGATACTAACCTTGCTTCCTTGTTAGGAAACTAAATACATGTGAGTGTTCCTAGAACATAGTGGGCATCCAACAAAGGTTAATTCTGTCTTGTCTCCAAGTGGCTCTGACCCTTGGTGGGCTAAAGGACGACTTGGAAGTGATGAATCCAGCCACGCTCATGAGGTCCGTGTAGTCACCCGAGCGACTGACCTCTCAAGTGCGAGGCTCGTGCGTGCACGGCATCCCGTAAGGAAGCAGAAGCGAAAACCAAAACAAAAACCTCATGCGCTTGCAGGCTAATAAATGCTGGCGAGAGGCCCCAACCATACAACTGCTGACTTTTCTTTTAGAAGGTTGGTAACATCGTCCGTCATTGAGGTAGAACTGAAATGCTTTACACTTTTTTCTTCCAGCGTGCTACAAGTGAACCCTGACGAGAAACTCAACCTGTCTGATGGGAACGCGGCAAGCTGCCCCTTGAGCCCCATTACGATGTGCCTTAACCGTCCTGTTGAATGGAGTCTGAATCTGACAGCAGCGTCGCTAGCCAGCTGTACGGTTCATAACCCAAATCTCCAAAGTGAAGAGAAATAGGTCGCAGGTCTTCTTGCACTACCCTTATTTTGTACGTCAATCTTCTTTCTGCCGAATAAGCATTTATCAATGGATCTTGAAATTTCTAGTCCTGTGATTTGTCTTTATATAAAATCATTAGCATTAATCACTTTTGATTCTTTGTATGTTTTTTACATGTTCTACATCAGGCCATTGTGGAATTTTGCAGTACAGATGGATTTTGATGTTTCTCCTTTTCATGGTATTTTATCAAATTTTTATGCCCTCAGTTTAAAGATCTAATTGTCCCCAGTTTTATTTCTGTGCTCACAGTTTTAATAGAGAATGCATTACGTGATTTAGAAAGCTAGCGTTGTAAAGGTTTGTGCTGGTGACCTGACCCATGAACAGTTGTGTAGCAGGGGGGTTACCAACTACCTCGAAGTAAGCTGGTGAAAGGCAAAGGTATCTCTTACAAGTCTTACCTTTTTCGAAGTTACGTATGTACAGAAAAATTGATCATAGCTTATCATCAAGTAGCATGTTTCCATTCATAGGAGAATCTGAGCTGATCAGTTTTCTTTCCCTGTAATTTGAAACGTTTGAAGTCTGGACTCTTAAGAACAGTGGCACAACTGCATGTTTACCTTTCAGCAAACGTGTGCCTCTTACAGACAAGGATACTGTTTGGTTTCTGTAAGCTACCAGTCTGGAATGAAAAATGGTAAATGGATTTCCATCTGTTGATTTTGTTGTATTCTAGCCACTTATTTTAAAGTGTAAAGGGATGGGTTTTTGAATCAGGATATTCCTTACCTTTAATAGTGCAAAAGCACAGCTTCAGCAGTGGCTTATGTGATTGTGTCTAAAACTTGAATATTATGAATACTAAAGGTTTGGTGCTTAATTTATTTTTCCAGCCAGATAAAGCAAGCTTTGATATGGTGGTCCGTGTAAATATACAAGAACATGGCTCCTTCCCTTTGGATAGCCTGACTATGAGGTAAATGGTGTTTAGTTGTAGACATTTTAAGTCGTTATCTCTCTTACCCCTCACCCCCCCCCCAATATTTTTAAAACAGGAATTTAACAAAAGACGACATACATAAAGAATCTGAAGCACAGGAAATGACAGAGAGCCAACAGAATGAAGGTCATCTATTTTTCATTGTTTTGTATCACCACCATATATGCCTTTTCTTAAGCATTCTCATTTTGTTAGTTTCAGACTCCTTTTATACTTCTGAGTTTTATAAAGGACATATATATGTATGTAATGTAACAGTTTGGTTCTAAAAAGCACAATAATCTTAACTTTAGCTCCAACTTCGAACATCACTTGAAATAAATGGCCTCTGGTTAATAAAGCACAACTGTGAAAACAGATCCAATGTTAGGGCATTTCTATTCTGTAGAATAGAGAGAGAAGGCAATAATCAGATGGGTAAGAAAAGGCGTTTCGTTGGTGCTGCAGAAAGAAGAGGACTGATTTCACACAGTAGCATTTCCTAAGTCAGGCGAGTACCAATTTCAGAAGGTAAATGAAACTGACAAGAAACAGTGAATTAGTATATAGAGGACTTCCTATCCCATTCTTTTCCCAGTGGTATTTTTTATCCACAATAAAAATTCTGTTACGCCAGAAGCTCAGAAAGGAGGCCCGCGGTTAATATGTACATGCGAACATTGCCCGCTTCGGAAACACCATGGTAACAAGCAGACGCGGCCTCTGCTAAGCGAGTGTGAGGCAGGGAAGTGGCCCATGCAGGTTCTTGGTAAAAGAAACAGCAAAACGATCAAAATGAGAACTTCTAACTAGATGCGGGGAACTTGGGTTCACTACCCTAGTCCTCCTCTTCCCTGGAGGCGGGCGCGGTTCTAGCAAGTGTGGCGCTTCGTTTGCCCTAGAGCTGTTGGCGCGTCGGTGCGGGGAGGCTGGAAACGGCTCCTTCCGCGAGGAGCCGCCCCGCCGAGTCCTGAGCCGCTCAGATGCGGAGCTGCCTGGCGCCCGCTGTCACCAGGAGGGGCCCGACGCCTGCTTTCACCAGGAGGGGCCCAGCGCCGCTTTCACCAGGAGGGGCCCGGCGCCGCTTTCACCAGGAGGGGCCCGGCGCCTGCTTTCACCAGGAGGGGCCCGGCGCCGCTTTCACCAGGAGGGGCCCGGCGCCGCTTTCACCAGGAGGGGCCCGGCGCCGCTTTCACCAGGAGGGGCCCGGCGCCGCTTTCACCAGGAGGGGCCCGGTGCAGCTGGAGAGCCCGCGTCTAGCGCAGGTTCCCCGCCGCAGCGCCGATTAAACGCCCGCGGGTGTAGACGGCTTAGGAGGCCCATTGACCGACACCGTCCTGTGCTTCAGTTCCCGCCCAAGTGAGGCGGGCGGACTCACAGCAGAAAGTCCTACAAAGTCACCAGGCAAATTGTTTCTAATTTTGACACCAGGGTCCGTTTATTAACGCAAAGAACTGAAAATAAAGGACATTCATAAAAGGATTCCACTTCCGTCATCTCTTCTAAGTCATGTCTTCGTGGAGAAACTGCTCGAAGTTGAGTTTACTTTTCGCTAGCGCTGCTGTTTTGGCTCGCCTCGGTAGTCTCCTCTTCATTCCTGATTCTGGCTGTGGGGCTTCATGATCACTAAGATGTTGAAAATACACCCATTAAATACAAGCTTTAAAACCACAGTTATTTATAAATAAAACTTTTTGTTTCCGACTCTCAGTGTGTAATTGCTATCCTATTTCCACTCCGCTTAAAACTAAAGTCTCAACCAAAATTAGAAATGACAGCTATCCAGCGAACTGAAATCACGGAAAACCTAGCTCATTTCTTTTTATGTCTATGTAGGACTTAGTACTATGTAGAAAGAAAAAAAAAAACCCAAACTTTATAATGAAGTTTGCAATTAAACAGAGACCATTCACAACTTCCCAAAAGAGGTTTTTGGAGAACTCAAGAAATAGAAGGGAAAAAAATCTAAGTTCTTTTGATTTAGGCGATAAATTCCTAAAACCCTATAAATGGCATGTTTCCCAAAAAGATTTTTAAATTAGTCAAAACGTAATCTAAAAATATACACACAGTTTTACCACCGAAGAAATGAATGTAAGTCAGCTACAATTTTAGCTTCCAATCATGGCTAATTTGCAGAAACCAAACGTAAGCACTACACCACAAATCTATTCAAACTATAGGCAGAATTAGTCTATTATGTAAATGCAGAGAGCCCAAACCTAAATCGCAAGAGTTGCCAAGTCAAGATAACAGGAGTCATATACACATGACCATGTAAAAATAGGAGGATACGTGGAAATACAAACTGAAAGAAGATGACCACCTAGTAGCAAAGGCCAAGCCAGCTAACAGGAAAAGCAAGGAAGTCACAGAAAGGCAAATGCTCTGGCTGTCACTGGCTACCTTGTCACATAGAGGGTTCCTCTGTGACAGGAGCATAGATTAGAAGTTTTTCTACTTCTAGAGAAAACAAAGAGCCCGCGTCTCCCCAAGTGCTCCGCGTACCTTTCCGAGTCGGCCTCAGAGGTCTGTCGCCTCCTGTTGGTCACTCTCCTCCGTCCTTGAAGACAGTTGGTTGTCAGAAATAAATACCAATTGCTTATTGTTTCTCATCTGTTCCTGGGCTACCTACATCCTTTATTTACCCTCTTCCACGCGTGTCCTCCCACGTTTCCAGACACCTTGATACCAATTATCGATTCCACAGAGGAAAGGAACTTAAGGTTAAAAATTGATTAATTTCTATTGTGAGCTCTAATAATAGGTAAGGGAAAATATGGAAATTATGTTATAAGGAGGCAAACTAGTTAACTGTAATGAGAGGAAAGAAGCTTGGGGAAACATGCTATATACACAGTACCTCTACAATGGCTAGAGTACAAAATACATGGAGAGCTAATGAAAATTAAAGTAGAAAGATAGGTACAGGTTAAACCCATAAACAGGTCCAAAAGAAACAGAACTTAAATCAGTAAGTAATGCTTTCTTGTAAAAAATTCAAAATGTACATGGCAAATTTAAATGTGTACTAAAACATATTTCAATATAAAAATTAGAACCGTTACATCTTGAGTTGCAGACTTGCCAGAAGTTTATAAGATTAAGAAGACAAAGTTTGGCCTGGGTTGCTCCCCACTTTTGATAACAAATGAAATATATTTTAAAAGTTAAAATATATTTTAGCAAAAATATTTTGCTAGGAGAGCTTGCAAAAGAAAGGGGGAGGGTGTTCTAATGGGATAGTATCTGACTAGAAGCAATCTTATCAAAACCGTACTGATCAGTATGATAATCTGATTGAAAATCCTTCTTATTCATGTGAGACTTGTTGGGGGGTTTTCCCCCAAACCTTACATATTTGCTTTTAAACTTCTAATGTAATTATTGCCAAGAAAATGTCCTACAATATGGGACTAATTTGGGACACCCAGCAATTAGCTTTTAAATAACTGGCTAGCTACAAAACTGTATTATGACCAGATTCCATTTAGAAAAATATTAAATCTGCATAGAAAAAAGCCTCAGAAAACATTTTTCAAGGATTAAAATAATGGTTGGCTCATAGATGGTATTATTAGTGTCCTTTATATTGGTCTGAGTGGATGTATTTTCTGAAATAAATATGCATTGCTTTGTTATTAAGAAAATGATAAAACAATAAAAAATTTGAATTACAGATTTTTTCCCCAAGTGATCCCCTAATAGTCAACATTTACATAATTCCAACAAAATTCCCTTATCATTGGATATCCCTTGGGAAATAAACTGTACTGGGGAAATACAAAATAAAATGGGAAAAGGGGAAGCCCAGAAAAACACTAGGCAGATGAAAGAACCAACATTGCTGAATCATATAAAGGACAAAATACAAATTACTGATAGCATAAAATTGTCACTGATCATTTGCTAATAAAAATCAGTTTAATCCTAATAATCCTTTGCAATATGATCTTTTGTGTATTTCAAATGAAAGCACTTGAAGCAGCGCTCATGTAATCTTTTAAGATGACAAAGCAAAACCTAATTATCAGCTGAAAGAATTAAAAAGAGAAAAACACCCACCCTGGCTGGTGGCACAGTGGATAAGGCACCAACCCGGCCTGCGAACCCAAAGGTTGCTGGTTCAATTCCCCAGCCAGGGCACATAACCAGGTTGCAAGCCAGGTCTCCAGCCAGGTCCGTGGCTGGAGGCAGGTGAAAGGCAACCATACATGGATGTCTCTCTCCCTCTCTGCCTCTCTCCCTTCCCCTCTCTCTAAAAATAATAAAGTAAAATCTTTTAAAACAAAAGAAAGAATACCCAAGACAGTTGTCCCTAATGAAACAAAAATAAGGAAACTTGCCAGGTAAGTAGTTCACTGGAAAACATAATTGAAAAGTTTGCTACAAAACCAGTCAATCCATGCACTACCTCTGTCAGTCGTTCGCTGAGTGGATTTTGATACTCGTGTTGCTTTTACATCCTTGGGAGGAGTTGTATACACTTCTTCATTCTCTTCTATTAAAGGAAATAATGCAGCAATGTAAATAAAAACTACCCTCATGAAATATTTTAAGTGATCTTTCCAAGTTAATTTTTTATAAAACAGAAATGACAACCTGTCCCATTAACAGCTATCGGAAATTTATCATTAATCAGTGTTCCAAAAAATGTGAACAGTGTCAAACAAGAACGCAAAACTGCTAGGAAGAAAGTATGTGTGGTCATATGGTGAGAGATGTACACCCAAAAAGTAAACCTGTGAAAGAGTTTATTCTTAGTAGAATACACGCTTAGCAGTTAGACGTTCTCAAGGGGGCTCATTAGAAAAATGTCCCTGTCATTTCTGAAACCCAAGCACACGTTTCAGGAGAAAAACGTGCCTCAGTCAAGATGAAAGAACAGTGGACTAGTGTCAGGCCAGTGCGCTGCTAACCTCCGTTCTCACAGCCGGTCCCCGTCACGCTGGCCTCCGGCGCGGCTGCAGTGTGGTCACCGCTGGCCGTACTTCCTTTCTCCAACCGAGTCTTCATTTTCTCCAAAGCTCTCAGGCATATCCTGTCTTTTACTTGCTGTAATAGAAACGTTAACTTTTTAAAATGCTACATTTTTCTCTTTTTGAAAGGTAGGTGCTGCTATCAGCTTGTTTTAAACTTAGGAAGGAAATATTTCCTTCAAATAGGCGAAGTAACTGAATGCTACCCTGTATAATAACTTCAGGCAACCAGGCAGATTCTACTCTGGGAAAATAGGTACTAAATACGAGTAACGGGGACTGGAAACTACGTTACCTCCACAATGTCATTCAACAGGACCCGAAGATCTTCGGCGGCGTTGCTGCTGAGCTCTAGAGAGCTCAAGGCCTTGGTATAGACCCGGATTTCTGGCGAACACGGACATGTTAGGATCTCATTGCAAATTTTCATAGCCAAATTGTCATGAACTGTTAAGGCCTAGAAACAGCAAGAGAAAAATTTTTGTAAATTGAAAATGGTCTGATTAAAATACACACATCTAACAAACATTTCCACCTCATTAGCTGGAACGTCTAAATGCAAAATGTGTAAAACCGAGTTTAACACACTCCTCCCCAAATGAGCTCTTCATTTCTGCAGCGGGCACTGCATACAGGACCCAGATCCGCTCCTTTCACTACAGAAGCACCTGTCCTGGCGCTGCTGTCAATCTTACAGGCTCACCCCTGTCAGGAGCCAGCCGACAAGCTGAAGACAGTGGGCCCCGCCCGCCCACCGTCAAACCTCCCCAAAAACTTCACCAGTTCCCTCTCAGTGGCCGTGGGGGTTTGGTTCCGAAACCCACAGATGCCTAAGTCCCTTATACAAAATGGCACAGAGCAATGCACGAATTTCAAGCCAAGGGTCAAAAATACCGTGGTTAAAACCATGGATGCGAAACGTAAGGGTACGAAGAGCTGACTCTAAATTTATTGGACAACCTGTGTGTGAGGAAACCCACGCCGTGCACACCTGTGTTGTTCAGGGGCAACTATTTCAACGTAATTGACTGGCATCTAAAGTTAATGACATTTATTTTCAATATATACTGACAAGTTTTAATACTGACAATATTTTCAATACTGACAAGTTTGACCACCTAATATTAAAGAATTAAAATCCCAGATTTAATTTAATTTGTGGGACAGTTTTAGATAAACTTATCTTCTTTGAATTAAAAGCAAATAAGCTTGAGGCAAGTTCCGTTCTTTCCGTTCTCCGTTCAGGTAAACCAACCTCAGAAAAGAGGGTAGTGGTTAACTTGTCAGTAGCAAAAATGTTATCGCTGATTACTTCTATCTCCACATTTCCCAATTACCATTTCTTTCTTCTTACTTTGTGTTTGCGCTACCACGTATACCAGAAATCTCAAAATCAAAATCTAGGTTCCATGTCAAGAGATCTGTCAAAGCATTATTTTATAAAAACAAAATAAAAAAAAAGAAATAGTGACTTGCATCCAAAGTCATCATCCTCACCATCCATAAGCTAACGTAACTCACCCACCTGATAATCCTGCAAATTCTTGGCCTGAGGATTTAACCCGCTCGGTCTTGTCAAATCGACAAGCAACTCGGCAACGTTCGTGACATCCACTTCGGCCAACGGAGAAGACGCGGGGGCTTTGACCAGGGTTTGCACGGTTGGGAAAAAGGCTTCTTCAAAGCATTCCTGATTAGTCCTATTGAAAAACGATGTGAAAGTACGTCCACTGGTGAAGGAAGAGCATGATTCCTAAAAACAGGTACGCTGTATAAAATTCACCCCACAAGACACGGTACATTTCCATCGAGGAAAGATACAGGGCGTTCAGGAAAGGCAAACTCTAGGTAAGTTCTCGTTTCTCCACTTACCACTGAGGAAAACAAACAAACAAACAAACAAACAAGGTGACGTTAGAGACCTGACCCCTGGGGAGCGCGGACTGGCAGGACGGAGGAGCACCTGCTAGCGTAGGCAAACACGGGGAAGAAGACGCCCAGGCAGTGGCGCAGCCGCACGTCGTCCTCGGTCACCGGGTTGTACCACAGCAGGACGAGGCGGGACAGGACCCTGCTGCTGACCAGGCGCCCGCAGAACATCAGCTTGGCCAGTCCTTCGGCAGCTCCCGTCCGGAGTTCGGACACCTGATAACAATGCCCTTCATTAAAAGAAGTTTTCACTTGTCTTCTCTTGTTAAGCCTTAAAATGTAGCTTTCCTATAATATTTTTAAATGAGCTTTCCAAAAATCATTCATGTTATTTTGACTTTGTTAAAGGCACATAAGATTCTGTTTCCCCTTTTAGGTTCCAGCTATGTGAGAAATTATTAGTCTAGCTATTAAAACTTCGACTCCCTTAAATCTTCTTAGAAAACCAAAAGGCCTTTTAAATGTCATGAAGCCAAAAATCAGTATTAAATGCCTATCACAGTGCTAAAATATTGTCTTTAAAACCCCAAAAGGCATCCAAATTGAAAAGGCAGAAGTGAAACTGTCATTATTTTCAGGTGACATGATAGTGTACATTGAAAGCCCTAGAGTCTCCACCAAAAAACTACTTGACCTAATAAGTGAATTTGGCAAAATAGTGGGGTACAAAGTCAAATATTCAGAAATCAATTATATTTTTGTACACCAACAATGAAACATCAGAAACAGAAGCCAGGGGGGAAATCCCCTTTACTATAGATAGCAACAAGAAAAATAAAGAACCCAGGAATAAACTTAACCAAGGAGGAAAAAGACCTGTACTCAGCAAACTACAGAACACTGAAGAAGATTAAGGAAGATACGAATAAATGGAAGCATATACCATGTTGATGGATGGGAAGAATGAACATCATTAAAATGTCCATACTACCCAAAGTAATCTATAGACTCAATACAATCCCTATTAAAATACCAGTGACATATTTCACAGATTTAGAACAAATATTTCAAAAATATATGTGGAGCCAAAAAGACCCCCAAGTAGCCTCAGCCATCTTGAGAAAGATCAAAGTAGGAGGGACCACAATACCTAATATCAAGGTATATCTACAAGGCCACTTTAATCAAAACAGTCTGGTACGAGCATAAAAACAGACAAACACATCAATGGAACAGAAGAGAGAGCCCAGAAATAAACCCATGTCTCTCTGCGCTATAGTCAATAGCTAACAAAGGGGATGGGAGCATACGATGGAGTAGAAGTAGCCTCTTCAATAAGTGGTGTCAGAACTGGACAGGCACATGCAAAAAAATGAAACCAGACCACCAACTTACACCATACACCAAAATAAACTCAAGATGGATAAAAGACTTAAATCTTTTTTGTGGTATCACAGCTTACCAGCATGTAATCTGATAGAGAGAAATTAGGTATACTGGAAGGGAAAGTGGAATTGAAGATGTTTAAAAGGCAAAATTTGAAATCGTTGGCCAAGTTTAAACTTCAGCCTGAAAACGAAAGAACATAAACACACGTCCTGAAATGACACTTTAGAGTCACAGGACTGGGATCGTTCCTCACCTGACTATCTAAGAAATCTGAAAGAAGCTTCAGGACACTCTTGGCTGTCGCAGTCACTTCTTCAGCTGCTTTCGACTCTTGCTCTTCTTCGGCGTTTATTTCTGCACCTTCACTCTGAGTGGCTTTGTTCTCTTTAGTTGTAAATGGTTCGATCCCAAATGTCATCAGCTGGTCAAAGACTGCCTTTAAAGCACTTACTTTGATTGTCACATCATCAATTTGCAAAACCTAAATGGAAAATCCCCCAACAAAAGTAAATTGTTGATTATTATGCTGCATAAATCATTTTCTTGTCCAATATCATAAGTGTCAAGCCTACATAAAACATTTTTCAAAAACAAAGTTCCCATTTTTTAGTTATTTCTGTTTATCTGCACCATAACATTTAGGTATATTTCCTTCGGAAAAAGTTCACCTTCGGTCAAAAATAAAATCTAAACCTTGTGTCACGCTGGATTATATGTTCCGTTTATTTAAAAAAATAAACATGTTCAACAATGATTTTATTAATTTTTTAAGATCTAGAAAACTTATTCAACTATATTGAAATGTTTTAAGCTATCTATCAAGACAAAATAAAATACATTCTAACCAATAAAAAGCATTCATCAGAAAATCAACACTATTCCAGGGTATCAAGTTTCATGAGAGTTTTCTGGTATTAACTCAATATTCAGATTTCGTTAACAGGGATTCAGTTTTCAATGAACTGGACTGGACGCATTTATCAAAATGGGTGAACCAGAAAGCCAGCTATTTGTAGGAGTCTATCCTGATAAGAAAACGGAATTCCTACATACCAAATTTCAAAACCATGAAAAAATAAAGCTGATTATCTCTGTTCTAAAAAGGTTTACTATATTCTTTAATGCTCTTAAGTTCTGATAAGTGATAAATTTACTTAGCCATATAGCTTAGCCTTTAGAATGAATAAAACTTCACGTACAACTGACCTTACTTCATTTGAACCTACCATTCACAAACAACGTTTTTACTTAAAAAATTGTACATGTTATTTAGGCAAAGATTAATAGCTAGTCCCTGCAAAGAAAAGTAACTGTAGAGGTCAAAGTTGTTGAAACTAAAAACTAAAGAAAGGAAAAAAAACAGTAAACTTGAATTCCATGACAAGGGGACTCTTGACTAGTTTGACTTCAGAGCTAAAATTGTGGCATGGTCTTGATAAGAAACAATCGATTCTCTTTCATATCAACTTGATTTTGACAACTCCTTTACAGACAGAAAATTGTATAGGAGCAATTGCGGTTCCTGCTCTCTCAAGTGGCAAATGATTTAGTATTAAATCACTTCACAGTGCTCAGGACACTCTTGAGCCCTGAATTCATACTGCATTTCTTCAACCTGAAATGACCAAACCACCTATCATGGTATTATGTCAGCAAAAATTAAAAGGATCAAAATTCACATTTCATCTTTAAAGGTCAAGTGAGCTTAAATATCTTTTGAAAGACTTCTATTTCCTTTGCTTTACAGAACTATCCACTTCTAATCTCTTTATCAGGATTCCAACTTGACCACAAAAACTTGTCATTTTTCCGCAGCATTCATAATGGTATATAGGACATGTTAATGAATGTTTTACCTTTTTAGAGCCAAAAGGAACTACTTATACTTAGTAAGTTAGACATAAATGAACCCTTCGCTATCCAATGTTTCAGTAAGATTTTTCTTTCACCTTAAAAAAGAAAAGCAACCCTTCTGTGCATCTGCTCAAAAAATATGAAAACATATATCACAAAAAATAGACATATACACTGGCCACACCTATGTTCATTGAAGCACTATTCACGGTGGCCAAGACATGGGAACAACCGAAGTGTCCTTCAATAGAAGACTGAATAAAGAAGAGGGAGTACATATATACAATAAAATACTGCTCAGCCGTAAAAAGAGAGAAAATACTACCATTTGCAACATAGAAGGATCTTGAGAATATCATGCTTAAGCAAAATAAATTAGAAAGAAAAAGTCAAGAACCATATGACTTTACTCATATGTGGGATATAAATCTGAAAGCAACAAATGAACAAACAAGGGAAACAAACAGTAACTCAGACACAGCAGTACAGGGAAGAGGGGCGGAGGAGTGGAAAAGGGTGAAGGAGATCAAATGTATGGGGACAGAAGATTTGACTCTGTGTGGTGGGCATCAATGCAATACACGGATCATGGATCAGAAGTATACATTTGAAACCTATGTAATTTTATTAACCACTGGCACCTCAGTAACTTTAGTTTTTGTTTTTAATGTAAGAAGTAAGGACCAGAGTCAACCTGTCTTCGGGTACTTCAGGTACTTCAAGACCCTGAACTTCTAGAAAGCCAGGAAACTGAATTAGAAATTTTCCTGTTGGATTTTATTTCCTAGGCACCTAAAAGCCAATACATTTTCACAACAGTAAACAAAACTGCATTTAGTTACTAGCAGAATCACTGATAACTACTGTGCTACACATTGTTTATTTTTCATTGCGTATTTCCTCTCCTAAAATGTAAGCTCCTGCCCTGGCTGGTGGCACAGTGGATGAGGCACTGGCCTGCAATCCCAAAGGTCGCTGGTTCGATTCCCAGCCAGGGCACATAGCTGGGTTGCAAGCCAGATCTCCAGCCAGGTCCCCGGCTGGAGGCAGGTGAAAGGCAACCATACATTGAAGTCTCTCTCCCTCTCTGCCTCTCTTCCTTCCCTTCTCTCTGAAAATAATAAATAGAAATCTTAAAAAATAATAATAATAAAATGAGATAAAATGTAAGCTCCTATCTTTTTTTTTTCTAAGTCTTTTTAGATAATGCCAAGCATAAAGTATGCCCTTGAGTACGTAATTACTGTATGATAAATTTTAAAATACCATAATTGATTATTTAATCCCTTTTCTACACAGGTGTTTGAATAAGGAAGAAATTAAAACCTAAAAATTAGGTCTCTAAAAAGCCATCCATAATCATAATCATCTTCAATAAGCTCTGGAATAGGTTAAACTTAAGAGTACTAACTCACATTATCACCGCAGATTCTGAGTTATTTTAGGAAAAACAATCCAGATTTTGTCACAGGACAAGTCTCACCTGCAACAGTAGCACAAAGTGTTTACTTGCAAAATCCCGACTCTGTAGGCCACAGCACCCCAGGCATAAAACAGCCAGATTTCTCACTACAGGATGAACACTGATGATTCCAGGAAGGATCTAAAATCAATGAGAAGTTGTCATGATTTTTACCACGACGAGAAATTCATAACAGTATATTAAAACCCCAATCAAAATAATTTCTGTATTATGATTTTATAGATCTACATTTCCATATGGTCTATTAACTCAAAGGAGTCCATGTTCAGCTGTAAGGTCAACATTAAATTGCAAAAACAAGGTCATAGCCAGAGTGAAACAGTCTCATCGTGAGGCACCTTTCCCTCCACCTGCGAACCCTTCCTCCGTGCCTCCCAATGCCCACAGGTCAAGACCAAACTCTTCACGCGACATGTAAAGGGCCCCACTGTGCATTCTTTCCCAGAACCCTCTCATATGCGTGTCCTGCTCTCTGCTTATCCAGCTGGCCCGTGATGGCTCCCAGTCAGTGCTGTCCAACCGAAACAGAATGCAAGGCACACGTGCAATTTTAATGCTCTAGTAGCCAGGTTACAGTAAAAACGCATGGCACGAATCTTAATATACTTTACCTAATATAACCCAAATACCATCATGAATCATGTAATCAAATTTTAAAATGAAAATAATTTACATTCTGTTTTTGGCCCTCAGTTCAGAACCCTAAGTATTTTCACACTTAGAGGTCATTGCAGTTTGGTCGAGATTTGAATAGCCACGTGTGGCTGTGCATTGGAGAGCAGGTCTAGAATATTCTTCCCTCCTTCTTCATATAGTTAATGTCCACCCAACTATCCTTCCATGAAGACATCAAGTTCCACTATTGTAAGTTCACATATGATTGTATAGCTCTTATTCACAGCAATCAGCAATGGCTTCCACTTTTCATTTGATTACTGTCTCCCTCACCTGACCAGAAGATCCGTGCATGTTTTGTATACCATGTATACTCTATCCCTAGAACTTAGTACATAGTAATGTTCAATAAATAGTTGTTCAATTAATTTATGATTTTCAAAGAATAGTAATTTCATAAAAATATTTTAACTCCTTTATCCAAATACCTTACTCACTCTACAGTCTCTTTCAATCTTTAAGCAGATAGTTCTGTATACTGAAAACCATCATGACCATACAATTTTGTTTTCTTCCCTCAACACTGTAAATTTTCCCACACATATACAGGCTTCATATTTACTACTTCATCTGTAGAGTTACTTATTCCATAATTTACCATTCTCTTGCAATAGGATCAGCCATGAAGTATGCAAGGAGAACTCTAAAAGTCACTTTTCACTGACGGCGTTTGCTTCATTAGAAATAATACTAAATTCTAACGTTTAATAGAATCTAGTTTTAATCAGAACCTATTAAACAGTTGCAAACAATAAGTGGTCTTCTTGACTGAATTACAAAATTCTTGACAACCCAAAAATCTAAACTTTAGATCCGGTTTATTGGCTGTTTTTCACTAACCCCAAGTGAAAACAATTTTGGGAAAATCCTGGATGAGCTCAGATACACTCGAAACTTCCTTTGGATGAGCAGCACTACTGAAAATGAACACCTACGGCTGCACTAATACCATAGCCACTAACCACCTGCGGCCACTGAACCCCTGAAATGTCTCTAGTCCAGACTGAGGTCTGCTCTAGGACTTCGTATAAAGAACAGACTTAAAATATGTCAACAGTTTCAACAGTGAGTAAATGATGAAGCTGTCAGACTTCGGGCATACCAGGTTAAAAATATTGAAGTTAATTTTATCTGTTTCTTTTTATTTAAATGTGGCTACTAGAAAATGTAAAGTCACATGTAGTTTGCATTACACGTCTATAATATAATGCTGTTCTAGAGTCTTGCAGAATTCATGTCCCTTAGCCCAGTAAAATGGAGGTTCCCTACAAAGGGCTATTTGCTAAAAAGTCTTTTAAGTATATAGTAATAAACTCACTTCACAGGGCTCAAATGTTTCTTTTCGTACTCTTACTATATAGCAAGATTCCAATACTTAAAATATTGCTGTTATTCCATCTTACTATTCAAAGAATGAAGATATTCTGCATCACTTGCTAGCATAAAATAATTTTCTCAAAATTTCTAAAGGAACAATTTATTTACCAGGTCCTTTACATGCATTGTTTTCATTCAATCCTCACAATACAATGGCAGCCATTGAACATTTTTTTTTTTTAACCATTTATGTTTATCAGACATTTAAAATGGGCATCTTTGACCTGGCTGGTGGCAAAGTGGATAAGGTGCCAGCCTGCAAACCCAAAGGTTGCTGGTTGGATTCCCAGCCAAGGCACATAACCAGGTTGCGAGCCAGGTCTCCAGCCAGGTCTGTGGCCGGAGGCAGGTGAAAGGCAACCATACATCGCTAGCTCTCTCCCTCTCTGCCTTTCTCCCTTCCCCTCTCTCTGAAAAATAATAAATAAAAATCTTTTTAAAAATTAAAAAAAAAAAATTTTAATAAATAAATAAATAAAATGGGTATCTTTTCATTCTTTTGATCCCCAAGAAACACACTACTTACAGAATGAGGAAGGAGAGCAAGTCATGCTGCAGAGGCCACGAACTTACCAAAGACTCAATGATGCCATTCATGGTCGCACTTATCCCCACCGATGCGGATATGCACTTCAACAGTTCATAACACAGAATCAGACACTTCTGGAGTGTTTCAGCGTCATCCTAAAATGAGACCCAAAATGCTCAGCATTAGTAAGGTGCTGCCCATCTTACTAAATGTTTGCCTTCTCAGGGTTCTCTTTTTTTTTAATAGTCTTTGTCTCCACCACCCCTTATTTATTTCGCCCAAGTATCCTCTTGCGTTCTAAGGCAGGTGGTGCCTCCCTGCCCCTGGGCGAGCATCCCCAGCCACGCACTGCCACGCACCGTCACGCGCCGTGTGTGAGCTCGCCCAGCTCGTTCCTGAGTTGCAGATTGCTATTCCCAACTACTGGAAGACCTTTCCTCTTTTGCGTTCCATAGGCTTCTCGAACACAAAATGTCCAAAAGAGAACAAACTCACCATGACCCGAATCCCCTCCTGCTGTGCTGTGTCCACAAACATCACTGGCATCTACCCATCTGTCCAGCCCAAAGACTAGCAACGTTCTTGACTCCCTCTACTAATTCCTCAGCACTCCTTAGATACCCCTTCTTTCCACAACCCAACCAGAAGGAAACCACTAGAAGGTGAAGAAGAAAGACTTTAGATTCCAGGGATTAGCATTTAAGAGAGCAAATCAAGTCTAAGTGACAAGAATTCAAGTTAATTAAGGCCTTGCAAAGCTCAAAATGGAAAGGAACAAGAGAGCAAAGCATACTGGCATATTAATTCATGGTTCTGTTAAAAACCCCTCCACAGTGAATACATTCTGGCAGCTTTCTGAGTCAAGTAAACAAGGTTTAGTTGAGAAAAATAACAGCTGAAACTTGCTGTCAAGTTCTCTCTACCTTCTCTGCATGGACCTCTTTAATCTCAAGCTGCTCTGTCTCTTTCAGCAGGTCTACTCGGGCATCTTCCAATGCTTTTATTTCTTCTTTTAATTCGGACGCTTGATTAAAATCCTGTAAGGCAATGCAATTTTCCAAAGCTTCTTTTGCCTCGATAAGTTTAACTTTTATTTCAGCCATCTAGGAAAGATATACATTGATTGTGTAAAAAAAAAAAAATACAAAACAATTCTTATGAAAATCTGCGGCAAACTGAGTACAATTTAACATCTCAACACCCTAGAAGTTCATCAGCTGGGCCTGTACAGTTACAGTCTTCCTGAAACAGAGACCTGAAAATCTTTCACCCTGACATAATTTGGCAACATTTTAGATACTCTTACAGTTTAATATAATAGCTAATCAACCAATGTGACCTTGTAAGGACAATCTGGAACATGTACAGCAAGAGGGAATAAATGGCGTGCTCAGCTACATGAGATTCAGGGATTTCTCTCACTCAGAAGAAATTTACCTTGAGTTCTTTCTTTCTTGTGTCAGCTGGGTCATGGGTAGCACCGTCAGTAACAATGGGTGCCCGAATCTCTGAAATAATCTCTGAAACCTGGTAAGTAAAGTTATAATTCAGAGTACATGATTTAATACATGTTCTACTTCAGGAAATGAAATCAAATGCTACATAAAACTCCAATTAGTATCCACAATCTGTTGAAAACTAAAGTAAAACATAAAAGTAAAAATAACATACACTCTCTTTGCTGGGCAATTTTAGAAAAGAATGACCAAACATCACATCTGGCTAAAAACTCTAAGGTTATGGGAAGGTAACGGGCACATAGTTATTAAAGCGAAGTTCTCTTTTCTGCCTAAAATCTTTACCTCCCTCCCTTGTTCAGCTCCATGAGAGCCAAACACGAGAAACAGAATCCTCATTTATTGTTCCTTTGGACAAACGAGGCATGAACAACGAAAGCACAACTAAAGACCTTCCTTTCAGAGCCACTGGAATTGGCAGATTCGAGCAAAGGCTGCGTCCGAAATGAGGACACTTGAACAGACACTGGATGACCACTCACTGGGAATGCTGTAGACGGGGTTTATAGTTCAGCATGCGTACGCGTGGAGGGGCTGAAAAGACCACCTCGGAATTAACTTACAACCCTGAGATGGTAGGACTTTAGGAAAGACAGGTCTGTCTTTTTCGGCTGCCCCAGAGAAAATAACACTTGGCAGCAGCACTATTAGAGTAACATTTATTTCTGCATTTACAAAGCGGCTCATGAACATTATTTCGTTGAACGATGAAAGGTAGGTTTTATGGTCATTCTTGTTTTGCAGACAAGTCAAAAAATCAAAAAATCAAAATGAAATAACTTGCCCGAAATCTCAAAGCCATAACGTGGCAGAGGGGATCTGCACCTAGTCACGCACACCTGGAGCCAGGCCTCACACACGCTAGGGACCAACGCCACCTCTCCTCTCACCGGCTCCACTTCAAATCCATACAGCACAGTAAGTGTGCCCTCAGGAGGTGACTCTTTCGTAATCATAGCAGCAATATATTATCCCGTCGATTGAGTTCATTCTTTTTGAAATAACGTATTTTTTATTGTATTTTGTTTCCCGCTCTTCCACCAGCACCCACACTGTTTTCCGAACCCAGGAGTTCTTAGGAGGAGAAATTTTTGAAATGTGTGTGTGGGAGTGTGTGTATGAGAAAGGGGTATTTTATCCCTGGCTGGTGGCGAGGTGCCGGCCTGCGAACCCAAAGGTCGCTGGTGTGATTTCCAACCAGGGCACATAACCAGGTTGCAAGCAGGTAATTTTTTTTAATTTTTTTTTTAATAAAACAGAGAGAGAGAGAGATTTTAAACTTGGATTTAAGCTTAAAAACTTGATAGACAAAATTAAAACAAAGACAGTTAAAGACAAAGCAAAAAGTATTGAAACCAGGATGATCCTCAGTCACTGACCAAATCCTCTTATCCTCACCAGCAATGAAAAGAATTACTTACAATTTGTATTCTCTTATTGTCATCCGCAATGATGTGGAGCAGTCTCTCAACCAGAAAGGAAACCAGGGACATTGGGGTTGTGGGCACAGTAAGGATCTCCTGTAAAATTGCCAGCAGTCGCTTCCTGGGTTCAAACAACACTATTTTCATTTAAACATGACAGTAGAAAACACATTCATCCCTAACATCTCCCCTTTTCTGCAGACTGAAACCACACTCGTCTCAGTTCTTTCAGTATTTATCTCCATAGCCACAAAAACATTTGTACAGATTTTAGGTCAAAATATTCATGCCCTGCCCTGGCTGGTGGCACAGTGGATAAGGTGCCGGCCTGCGAATCCAAAGGTCGCTGGTTCAATTCCCAGCCAGGGCACGTAACCAGGTTGCAAGCCAGGTCTCCAACCAGGTCCGTGGCCGGAGGCAGGTGAAGGGCAACCATACATTGATGTTTCTGTTTCTCTCCCTCTCTGCCCCTCTCCCTTCCTCTCTTTCTGAAAATAATAAATAAAATCTTTAAAATAAATAAATAAATAAATAACTGACTCATGCCCTGCCAAAAAAACAATTTATATGTCACCTTACAATTTTTCATAAATCAACATGATGAAATGATAAAATACCAGAAATGAATGAAACTTTTAGATAATATTATTACTAGCCCTCTGTCATAAAGACAAACTGATTTTTAAGTATAAACCTGCAATTTCATTGATTAATTCTGAAGAAAATTCGAGACCTCATATATTTTATATTTTTATACATATATACATTCACACATACAGGGGAAAGGGGGGAAAGGTATATTTTCTATTCTATATTACACATGTAAAAGGAAAGAGGATACTTTTTACAACATGTTAGAGAGCTAGGTTGGCTTACAGTTGTGAGTATGCAAAATAGTTTATTTTTGCATTGTTTATTGTATTATTTTCCATACAAACAACTGTAAACCAACTTTTGCCCACCCCTGTATATTTACTTATGGTAATAAGACTTATTTCAGTACAAGATTAGAAGAACAAAGTAGAACTAGGGTTAACATTTAGACATACCTTCCTCCTTCTTCATTGGTATCCAAAGACTTGATCATTAGGATCAATTGCTGACCTATGAACTCTTTTGTCATCAGATGCCCAATGTAGGAAAAATCATTTCTCTGTTCATCATTAACAACTGGAATGCTCTGAATATAACTAAAACAGAAGAATAAAATGTAGAATGTTTTGGAAAACATTAAACAGCTCCCCATTAGGTTAGAAAAGGATCTTTTTTTCAGTTCACATCAATTAAAATATATGATCTTTATACTACACAATACTAATTTGGTCTATAGAGTAAATTCTACATTATGCTCAGGAACTTTTTTGTAAAGGAACTTATTGGCTTGAATCAAAAGAATTTGGAAAATGCTTTTTCATTAAAGATTTAAATTTCCTATGAGAACTTTTCAAAAGGTGCATATTTATCTCTCTCAAACTGATAATTATTTCATTGTCACTATATTCTCTTACTTTATTCTTCTATTACAACTAATATTCCATAGTATTTTACACTAGCATAGTATATCACTAGTATTCTCAATTATAAAGTTCTGAATCCCTTCTCCAAAATCCAATTTCATAAAGAGCTAGTCTTCCATCATCATCCCTGATTAACCATCATTTTGTTTAAAAGCACAGTAGTGCCCTGACCAGGTGGCCTATGCACCAAAAGGCTGTGGGTTCGATTCCTAGTCAGGGTATGCACTGAGGCTGCAAGTTCAATCCCCGGTGGGGTGCATTTGGGAGGCACTGATCAATGTTTCTCTCTCACATTGATGTTTCTCTTTCTACATCTCTCCTCCCTCCTCTCTCTCTAAAATCAACCTAGCCTCAGTGAAAATTTTTTTTTTAATTTTAAGAATAGTAGTAGTAATAGTTACTACACAAGTAATCCATGAATACAATGACCCTTTAAAAATCAGACGGACACAGACAGCAACAAGTACATTCCAAACCAAGGAACACATGTCACCTCTGTAAATACTCGGCGTACACCACAGGCTCTGGCAAAATGTGCTCCAAAAACTCTTCACCCTCCTCTCCTTTTGACTTCAAATATTCACAAAGGACACGCCAATACAAAGCAATTTCGGGAGTCAGTGTCTCCACTGGAATACATTTCCTTCATTTAAAAGGGAGAAAGTAAGAGAAAGCATGATCTTAATATTGTTAAAAATCTGAACTAAATAGAAAAACAGAAATAAGAAGCAAACTACATTTGTAAGCACCAACCTTCTAAAAACAGCCAAGTCATTATGTGACCCACAAAAAAAAAAAAAAGAAGAAGAACAATGAAAAAATTTAGACCAAGATAATACATCCAATGAGCAAACACACCATAGGGGTGCATGTGAGTGAAGTTTCCATGGTAAACTAACGCAAAAATCAATGTAACAAAATGAAAAAAAACGGATGCAGCTGAAGTAGGCAGCAGGCGAGCAGTGAGTGTTACGCAGGGTGAAGGAAACGACACGCACCAGCGTGAAAAAGGAAGGACTAGATAACAGGTACTGATGTTCCGAGGTAACGGGCGGAGGAGACGCATTTTCGCCGCAGAAGTTCGTCCGTATCCCATTTCAATATAATTCAAATTGTAACGAATACTTGCTGTACCTGTCACCGCTGTGTTTGCAGAGGTCTGCCAGCTCGCTGAGGGGAGTGACGGGAAACAAGGCTTGGAGCACGGAGACGGCCACCTCCGAGGAGTTCTCCACGTCCAGCCGGTGCAGCAGCTCCAGGATGCTCCCCGCCAGCCGCAGCCAGCTCTGCAGCAGGTGCGTCCGCGTCGCCTGCCTCACGGCTTCTGTCACATCGGGGAAGCACAGGGAAACAGGGGCTCTCTCTAGCTGCCGCTTCCCGTATTTCGTCCGTTTTCATGACGGACCAGATCAATCTTAACATAAAGTTGGTATTTACAGTAGACATGGAAAGAGACCACGGCACAACAAAGCATGCTGATGGAAAAGGAGAAGTACAAAGGTGTTGCAAAAAGCACAGCGATGCTCACTTCCAGATACAAATGAAAAAGGTCAGAAGGAAATACACAACCACCACCTCCCGCCTGCATTCCCTCTTCCCTGGGTTCCAGGGGCTTCAGGGCTTCGTCTGGAAGACACCGTGCCTATTACTTCACTTGTGACTATTACATGCCATGCTAGGTGCAGGAGCAAACCACACAAGCATGTATGACCGAACAAACCTGATTCTTAGTTCTTTTTTTTTATATTTCATTATTCTTAGAAAGAGGGGAAGAGAGAGATGCAGAGAGGGAGAGAGTCATCAACCTATGGTTGCATTTCACCTGCCTCCAGCCACAGACCTGACTGGAGACCTGGTTTACAACCTTGTTATGTGCCCTGGCTGGGGAATCGAACCTGCAACCTTTGGGTTTGCAGGGCAGCACCTTATCCACTGTGCTACCAGTCAGGGCTGATTCTTTGTTCTTAAAGTCACCCTAATTGTCCTGTCAAACTGAGTTTTCCTTGATACAACAAAATTAAAGTCATTCTAGACTTCTCATGTGGATTGAAATTTTAAACAAATCATTCCTCATCATTGTTGTAAGCAGATACTCAAGTTTTAACATGAAGAAAAATACTAAGAAAATTATACTAGTATGACCATTCCTAATTGCTGCTTCCAATGTACAGAATACATTCATAGCAAGATATACCAGGGTGGACCCCCCAAAAATGGTATTTATTTATTAAAAATTGTGTATTTATTCTTACATGTTTAAACCTCAGGCACTTTCAGAGTACTCCCCATTTGCCATAACACACCTATCAAGACGTTTTTCCACTACTCAAAAGTTTTTGAGTGAGTAGGCACCTGCCTGCAAACCCAAAGGTCGCTGGTTCAATTCCCAGTCAGGGCACATAACCAGGTTGCAAGTCAGGTCCTCAGCTGGAGGCAGGTGAAAGGCAACCATACATTGATGCTTCTCTCCCTCTCTGCCTCTCTCCCTGCCCTCCTCTCTTATAAAAAAATAATAATTAAAAAAAAAAAAAAAGCTTTTGAACTTATAAATTTTGATGCTTTCGAGTGCTTCTGCCATTTTTTATTTCACCTGTTCCACATTAGCAAACGTTTCCCTTTAAGACATTTTTTTTAATCCGAAGGAAATGAAAAATGGTTGCTTGAGACAAGATTAGGTGAATAGGGAGGGTGGGGGATGAGGCCCCTGCCATTTTTGGTCAAAAACTGCTAAACACTACAGCACAGTGTGTGGAGGTGTGCTTGTAAATCACCCCTCATAAAATGGGCAAATAGGTTGAAAGAGCCTTCAAAAAACAAAACTCGCTGAAGCTGAGCACGGCCTCTCACAATAACCCCAGCTGGTGACTGATCCAGGTGGGTCCTAGAACACTCACCTGGAGGGGGAAGCCTGTGTGACAAGGGACCCGCCCTCCGGAAGATAATCGCAGTTTTGGGGAGGCTCCCCCCAACCCCAAATACAAAAGGGGATAAATAACATCTTATTAAAGGAGAGAGTGCTGAAAAAAAGATCAGGCCCTACTCCTGATGTAAATTAGCTCTATAGCTATAAGCTGTAATTTCCCCATTTGTAAAACTCAGGAAAATTGAAGCCAACACCACTCCTTCTGAGTACCAAGATCTTTAACTTTAGGAAATGTTTTCTACACAATATACCAAGGTAAGTTTCAGGCTTGGGAAATAATAGGCTTAACCTGACTTAGTTTAAGACACCTGTTTCCTCAATCTTTCACTCCTGAACTCAAAACCTAGTCAAGTTTTGTACGTAAAGCTGCGTGTCTTACCTGATCTGTCGTTAAGACCTTGTTGAAGAAGCATCACTCTCTGCGCAATGGACATGGTTCTCATGTGAACCTTTTCAGCCAAAACCTTAGAGATGATAATAAAAAGATGGTCAGTAAACTCAACAGTTTACATATTTCACAACTAGTAATTTCTCCTTCCTCTAAGAAAATTACCCAGAATCTCCCAAAGATGAATAACTGATATCACATTTAACACAGTAAGATTCTACTTATATTACTTACGTTCTCCATAGGTAAAAATCTCAATAAATGAAATCATTATCTCCCAAATATTTTTTTAAAGTACTTTAAGAATATGGCTTTTTGACTTTTAAGAATATACCTATACAAAATACTGAACTTATTTACCTGATAAGCCTGCTTCCTGACAGTCACGTTCACATCCCTGGTGCGTCCTACAATTTTTGACAAAGTCTTCGCTGATGGGACAATACAAGATAACACTGCCCGCCTAACTTCTGGGTTTGAATCATTTTCAATCATCGTTGCATATGCTAAAAACAGAACCGTGTATTTTAGTAGTCATAACATAGCTCACAATATGACATTTAATAGTATCTTTAAAAGGATTTAAAAATATATCACTTTACAGTCACACATTTAATGCTGGCTGAAGATTTTTTTTCTGCTAACTTCCCTTAAAAAGATGGAATGGGAAATTCCTCAACAGACTGGGTATGAAGGCTAAAACGAAAACAAATAGCACTCAAGATATTGGAAACTCATTATTAAGATTAGTTCTCTGATACTCTTCAACATTTAGAATGCCTAATATAGTAGGCAGTTTATAAAGGGCTCATTACAATTTTGATTTTTAATGAGTTTTAAAAAGAAATTAATTTCTAGCTTTATTCACTGAAATAAAATCCATTCCTGTATTTATGTTTACTCACCTCTACTTCTCAAATTTTCCCTGGCTTTATAAACAAGTACATGTTGACTATTAAACATGTATGTTTTCTACATTATTACATGCATCATTTAACACCAAAAAATATCAAATACCACCAGTTATCAAAACTGATTATAAAGCTAGTAACAGGAACAAAGAGAAAAATGAACAGAAGAGAGACCAAAATACACCTAGGCTATATCTTTATGAGCCCAGAGGTAGAGAAAGATTTCTTAAATAAAAGATAAAAAGTGCAAATCACAAAAAGATTGACATTAGAAATTCTGTCCAACAAAAGACACCCCAGAAAGAGTGAAACAATAAGCCATCTAAAAATAGGAAGATCATGCCCAAGATCTTAACCCAAGAATTCACATAACCCAAGAATTTCTTTTCAATATAAAGAATTCCAATAAATCAATAAGCTAAAGCAACAGAAAAATGGGCAGAAGACATTAACAAGTATCATATAAGAAATATAATTGGCTGTTAAGCATCCAAAAAGACATACACCAATCACACAATCAGATAAAAAATTTAAACTCTGACAATACTCGATATTGAAGAGGATAGGGATCAATGAATGCTTATATGCACTTTTCCCCCCCAGTCCTCACCAGAGGACTGATTCACTGATTTTACAAAGGAAGGGAAGGAGAGGGGAGGGAGAAACATCAATAGAGACAGAGAGACAGACAGACATCAATAAGTTGCCTCCCGTGCCCTGACTGGGGATCCAACCCACGATCTGTTGCTGCAGCCGGCATTGCTCCAACCAGTGAGCCGCAGGATTCTTATATGCACTTTTATTGGGAATATTAATTGGTAAACTGTTTTACAGAACACTTGTATCTTCTCTAATGAAGGTAAATGCCCATATACAAGGCCTACCCCAAAAGTATAAAGCCAACGTCAATATAATTAAGTTTGCACGGCCGATACTATTGGGACAAACCTCAAATATCCGAGAAAAACTAACCTACGCACTAGAAACCAATTTTAAGTTCATAGAAACAACACAATTTTTTAAGACCAAAATAACTGAAAACAACTGGAAGGTCTGTCAATATTAGAAATAAACTAATGGGTGGGTGGGGAGGGGGACGGAGGGGAGCAAAAAGGGGATGGATGTAATACAACAACAATAAAATTTTTTTAAAAATAAAGAAATAAACTGTGTTAATGTTCCTAACACAGAATGCTACAAAACAGTAAATAAACAGATTAACATAGATGAATGTTACCATTAGAAATAATATTGAGCACAGAAAAGTATAGTATAGCACATATAGCATGCAAAATGATATGCAAAGCTTAACATTACTTAGAGATGCACACATGTAGTTGTTTAAACAAGAAAGAGAATTCACCCAAAATTAAGGTTCATCATTGTCTCCAAGAGAGTGACGTGATTGGGGTAGGACATAAGATAGGCTCCAAAATTACTGATACCACTCTATTTTTTAAACTTGGGTTGTATCTCCTTGGACTTTAAAAAACCATATGTATATATATATATGTATATATATATATACACACACACACACACATATTCTTTCATATATATAGCTCACAATAAAAAACTCATCGCCTGGTAAGTTAACGAAGTCACCAAAACTGGCAGAGGATTTAGGCAGCCACACACACCGTTAGACACTGAGCATTCCTCATCTTTGGGATCCTGCAGCCGTGAAAGAGCCAGAACTGCCTGTAGTCTCACGTTTGGAATTTTATCTTTCAATCTAATGAGCATGGCTTCCTTAATTTTATCAAACAAGTCATCATCGATCTGGGCATTCTCAGGCATATTTCCCAAGAGCTTGTTTATGAGCTGGCACGCTCTAAACCTCACGGCATGGCTGTTGGCTTCGTGAGACTGCAATGGAAACAAAGCTTCGTTACACACCAGTACTGAAGAATCATCGCAGGCCATTGCAATTCTATGCTACCTTGACCCACATGCACGCTAAAAACGCATTCTATAGTCTCAAACTATACAGTCTAAAGTATTGGCTAAATTACAAGAGTATATTCATTCCTCTTTATAGGCAGTCTTACTTTTAAAATAAAGATTTCACTTAAAACAAATGCATCAGAGAATTGGTTTAGAGAGGTCATTAAAAACGTAATGCTGGCCCTGGCTGGTGTTGCTCAGTGGACTGAGTGCCAGCCTGCGAACCCAAGTATCACTAGTTCGATTCCCAGTCAGGGCAAATACCCAGGTGGCAAGCCAGGTCTCCAGCCAGGTCCCCAGCTGGAGGCAGGTGAAAGGCAACAACAACAACAAAAAGTGGTGCTGGAGTCATTTTAAAAGTCTACCTTTGATTCTTAAGGACAGTTCTAAAATTTTCTACAAAAAGCAACTTTTTTTTCATTTACCAGATATTTTAGTCTCTAAAATATACAAACTTCCATGGCCCTTTTCATATAGTAAAACTTTCTCCAATGACTTCTCCAAAGTGCCCGTTTCCATAATACCTTTAATAGAAAAGTAAACAAATAATCCAAAATGCCACCATCTTCCTCCTCCTCTTCTTCGTCTTTCAACTCGGACTGGTGAAACGAAGTAGCAAACTTCGCGGCAAAATCAATATATCGCTCGGCAGCCGGCTCACGCTTATAGACCACCATCCCGTACTTCAGGTAATGAACAAACTCCTCGTGGAAAACCGTCTTATCCTCCATCTGTGAGGCAAAGAAACCCTTCACCGGCTGCTCAGGTAAGATCTCCTTTTCCCAACGTTCCCCTAAGACTGCTGAAAGCATTGGCCATAACTCTGACAAACCCGTTATTTAGTACACTGAGAACTACGCAAACCATCAAAGGAGAAATAAATTTGCAAGAATTTCTCTCCAGAGAGATTTACTTTTCCCAGGGTGAAAACAATCGTTGGGTTTTGGCAATGAAAGGGTTCCTTTTTCACCTCAACATCCCTGAATTCTCAATATACCTTGGCCACCAGGTTAGTAAGAATACGCTTCATGAACCCACGTTCAACAGTGGCTCTAATAATTTACCATACTTAGCTTTACTGTTGCAGAAACTTCTTTTGACATAACTTTTCATGTTCCAACTTAGATCTTTCAAGTCCTACTATGTTGACTTACAATTCTTCTTGGACCCCAAAGATAACTTACTTTTTCCGAAATTCAATGTCCTATTCTCAAGGCTCCACTCAAAACAAACAGTTATTACATGAATAGGAAAAACCAGGTCCTAATAATGAATTCGCTTTTTGGTGATTTGATTCAACGTGACCACGGGGAGCATTTCTGATCACCGCTGACATCCAGCACCCTGGGGCCCAGCAATGGGTGCCTGGTACCCCATCGGAGCTCAAAAACGTTTCTCTTAAAGTTCACCGCCTACACAGGACTAACGGTCCGCGCGGAAGGAGGCCGCTGTGGCGATGGGGGACCCGCGCTCTCCCGCAAGTTGCCATGCTGCAGGTTTAAGGAGGTTGTGTTTGTTCCAGGAGGCCAGAAGCGGAGGAAGCCATGGCTCACCTGCTAACCCAGCAGTCCTGGACTTGGCCTAATAATATTAAGTGTTTTAATATCACAAGAAATACTATATTGGCAGCAGAAGAGGAAAAGTCCTTGGAATTGTATGTATCCTTTCCACTGGGAAGGAGAGCCTTTGAAACTCTGTTTACATCCCAAGGCCTGAAATGCAGGAAAGAGCCCAGAGGGCCTAAAGGAAGAAGCCCATTAACACCTTGGGGTGTCCCTGCCCCAGTGCTGGAAAGCTGGCACCGCCTTGACCTGTCAATCAACAAGTAACTGCGTCACCCCCGTCCTGCCAATTATAATTATGTTAAGTCCTCAGAACAAAGGATCTTCTCTTTGCACCTTTGGCGCCCCAGCCTCTGACCACAGTAGGGCAAGCTTGCCACCCCGCCTTTGACTCCCCTTGTTTTTGCTCTCCCGTGCATTAATAAATTTGCCTGCACGCTAACAGGCTGGCCGATCCGTAATTCTTTATTGCACCGGTGAGAAGAACCAGGGTCTCTCCAATAACAGTGGGGAGCCGGGAGGGGACGAGTCTGGAAAGTCACGAGAGGGCGAGGGGCAGCAGCGGGCCGGGGGCCCTGGGGTGGGGGTCCGGCGCTCACCGTGCGGTAAGTGCGGCTCAGCGCCACCACTAGCTTCGCCTGGTTCTGGTGCGGCTTTTGCGCCAGCTGGAAGGCCTCCTTAATCGGTAGCAGCTTCTTCTCCACCCCCATGGTGGCGCGACTCGGCGGGGACTAGCGCTGTCCGCGATCGCCTGCAGCTGGACCTGGAGCCCACAAACCGAATCCTCTGTATCCAAAACCCACCTCGGCGAGCCCTGGGCACCCAGGGCGTGGTTACCGCCTGAGCGTTTAAATAACTCCCGCGGGGAAAGGAAACCCCGCGAGACTTCGCGATAGCGCCGGGAGGCGAGAGCGGGAAGAGGCGGGCCCACCCCTCTCCGGAGCGGCCGTTTGCGCGCTTGCGCTCTGGGTTTAGCCGCCGCGTTCCGGGGGGCCGGGGCCTTCCTCGGGGGCGGGGGTCGCTGGCGTGCCCGGAAGTGGCGCGGGCGGAGCGGGCGCGCGGAGTGGCCGCCGGCCTGGTGTGGTGGCGCGGCGGGGCGTGAGGCGAGGAAGCGAGAGCAGCCCGCAAGGGTGAGAAGCAGGAGTCGGCCGCGGGGAACAGCCGGCCCCCACGCAGGGAGCGGCGCCCCGGGCGCGGGGGGTCCGTCGGGAGCGGGGGAGGGGGCGCTGGAGGCCCGGGCTGCGGCCTGGCTTCTCCCAAGGAGGGGCCGCGAGGGGTCAGGCGATGGAGGGGGCGGCCGTCTTGGGGAGCCTCCGCCCGGGGCCGAGGGCCGGCTGCGGAGAGGGGCGCCGCTCGCTGGAAAGCGGCTTAACCGGGGCGCACGGCCGCGAGGCCCGCTTCCCGGGGTGCGGAACGAGCGTGCGCCGGGCCCGGACGCGGGGCGGGGGCTCAGACGGAGCCCTGGGGGAGCCTTCGAGCAGAAACGAAGCCTTCGCACTTTTTTAATAAAATTACGGCCGATCAAAATGAGCGTCTCAGGACCCACAGCCGTTTAGAGAGAGAGAAGATTGCAGAGACCCCCCCCCCCCCCCCATCTTTTGAATCCCATTCCCACCCCAGTGGTACTGGGTCTTCCGAATCCAGTTTTCAGGTAGTAGCGATGTGGGAATACGTCTCCGAGTCCCGTGGAGGCATCGCTTTCGCGTTCTGATGGGAGGATTCAAACAATGCCATTTCCTTTCTGCAATCGGTGCTTTGCTTTTTTTTTTTTTTTTTTAAGGTTTTATTGATTATTTTTAGAGATAGGAGAGAGAGAGAGAGACATCAATGCATGGTTGCCTTTCACCTGCCTCCAGTTACACACCTGGCTAGAGACCTGGCTTGCAACCTAGTTATGTGCTCTGGCTGGGAATCGAACCAGGGACCTTTGGGTTTGCAGGCCGGCGCCTTATCCACTGAGCCACCAGCCAGGGCCCGCTATCGGTGCTTTTAAGGTTTATTCACATTGGTACTTTCATAACAACTTACCTCTATGGACCTTCATGTACCAGACACTGGTCTGAACACTTGACTTCATTTAATCTTGACAAACAACCCCTAAGAGGTAACTCGAATCTCCTTCTAAGAAGAGTATCCTGAGGCACAGGTTGCTCTGATATTCTAGGGCATGAGTCACAATTTAATCATCCTTTCTCGCTTCCTACTCCTGACACAGGTATTCAAATGATAAAGCAATGAAGATGGAAGCATTTAGGTTGCCCGTAATGTCAAGGTTGCCAAGGCGTCTAATTTCTGGAAAAGCATTTTAGCTTTCATCAGTTGGCGCAAAAGTAGAGGCATAAGAATGGGTGGAGTAGGCTGGTATTTAAAATCTCATTATAGCTAAAATGGATTGCGACTGAATGCCTTCAAAGATGTGATGATAGAACTTAGAGAGGGCATTCCTTTTTTAACCCAGTGTACGGAAAATAACATAAATAATTAGTTACATTTTTTTCCTAATTCTTTGAAATGGGTTATTATTTGACACCTCATTTCAAGTGCTCAGTAGATGCACAGGGCAGGAGGCTATAGTACTGGGTAGTACTATATACTCTCAACTATTCCTTGAGAATAGTTCTCAAAGGAACTATTCTTACTTTGAGAACCTCTGTATACACCCATTTGTTTTTTATGTAAAATAATGGTAAACTAAAAATGAGAACAAACTAATATTTAGAGGCATTTCCTTATTTAGTGGCCTGTAATTGCTCCTCTCTTTAGGTGCCTGCTCCCTTTGTTTTCTTGGGCTGTGAAGTTTCTGATGGTATCTTTTTGACTGTATTTTAGCTGTCTCACCACAAGTGGGATGACTTTGTACAATTTTGTCAGTTACTGAAGCATGAGGCATCTGGCCACCAGAGGTCAGCCTAACTATATTTTAATTAGTTTTCTTTTTAAGAATTCATCTTTTTTGTTGTTGAGTATTTTTTAAACATTATAATCCAGCAAAAAAAAATTTGAGATTGCAGAATGAAAAAATAACCTATGCAGTGGGAGGAAGTCATTTGCAAACCATATATCCCAAAGGGGGTTAGTACCAAAATATTTAAGGAACTCATATAACTCAATTTAAAGAAAAAAATTAAAGTGAGCAAAGGAGCTGAATAGACACTTTCCCGAAGGAGACATGTTAATGGCCAACAGGCATGTGAAAAGGTGCTCGGCATCACTAATTATTAGGGATATACAAGTCAAAACCCCAATAAGATAACGCTGCACAGCTGTTAGGGTGACCATTATCAAAAAGTCAAAAGAAAACAAATGTTGGCAAGGATGTGGAGAAAGGGGAAACCTTGTACGTGTGGGTGGGGTTGGAAATTGGTACAGCCATTATAGAAAACAGCGTGGCGCTCCCTCAAAAGAAAAATGGAACCATCATATATACGATCCAGCATTCTCACTTCTGAGTACATATTCAAAGGAAATAGTCACTATCCCAAAGGTACGCCTGCACTCCCATGTTGATCTCAGCATTTTTTATTTTTATTTTTATTTTATAATTTATTATTTCTAGAGAGAGAGGAAGGGAGAGAGGGAGAAAAACATCAATATATGGTTGCCTTTCACCTGCCTCCAACCAGGGACCTGGTTGGAGACCTGGCTTGCAACCTGGTTATGTGCCCTGGCTGGGGAATCGAACCAGCAACCTTTGGGTTCACAGGCTGGCACCTTATCCACCAGCCAGGGCGATCTCAGCATTTTTTTACAGTAGCCAACATACAGAAACAGCCCAAATGTACAAGCAATGGATAAAAATGTGAGATATCCATATTGGACTATACCCAAAGAATCCTGAAGCACCAATTCATAAGAACCTGTGTACACCTATGTTCATAGTGGCACTATTTACAATAGCCAAGTGCTGGAAACAGCCTAAGTGCCCATCAGTGGATGGTTGGATCAAAAAACTTTGGTACATTTACACAATGGAATTCTAGATAGCAGAAAGAAAGAAGGAACTTGTACCCTTTGCAACAACATGGATGGAACTGGAGAGTATTATGCTTAGTGAAATAAGCCAGTCAGTGAAGGACAAATACCATATTATCTCACCCATTACAGGACAATAATGAGCAAAACTAACAACAAGCAAAACAGAACCAAATATATGAATACAGTGAATAGGCCTTCAGTGGTCAGGGGGAAGGCGATTGTGGGGAGGGGGGAGGCAGAGGCAAGGAAGGGGAGCAGTTTAGACAAGAACCTAGTATAAAGGAACCATGGACATGGACGGCAGGTGGGATTGACTGGGGGGAATGGGTGGGTGGGGAGGGGGATAGAGGAGAGCAAAAAGGGGATGGATGTAATACAACAACAATAAATTTTACAAAAAGAAAAATGTGAGATATCCAGACAGTGGAACATGCACTCACAAAAAGGAAATCCTTCCCAGCCAGAGCAACATAAGTAGGTTGTAAAGCCAGGTCTCCAGTCACGTCTATGGCTGGAGGCAGGTGAAAGGCAACCATACATTTGATGTCTCTCTCCCTCTCTGCCTCTCTCTCTTCCCCTCTTTCTAAAAATAATAAAATCTTTTAAAAAAAAAAAAAAAAAGGAAATCCCGCAGTTTGCCACAGCATGAGTCAACTAGGAGGGCATATTAAGTGAAACAAGGCAGACACAGAAAAACACATACTGTGTGATCCCACTTTTGTGTGGAGTCTAAAATAATTAAACTCAGTAACAGATAGAGTGAAAGTTACCAGTAAGGGGGTGGGGGGGCAGGTGAAAGGTGGGATAATATTAGTCAAAGGTTAACAAACTGAGTTGTAAGTTCTGGAGACTTTACAGCATGTTACTGTAGTTCTTAATTAGTATGTGCTTTTGAAACTTCTCAAGAGGTAACAAAATTGTTTAGTTCTGAAATTACAGAAAAAAACTTTTTTTAAAGGTAGATTATACATGGGAGTATGTAGAGTAGGTGTGGTTACTTCAGTTTTGCGGCAGGAAAACCATGCACATGGAATGTAAAAGAATAACCGTGAGGGCCCACTCCGGAATTTCCATTTGTCTGCAAAGAGACTCTGTCTTCCTTCTGCATCAGTGGCATGAGCCTTTTAAGCAGGACTGAAATAGACTCAATAATCTTACAGGTGGAATTTGGTTGAAATGAAAATAGTTAAAGTGTAAGAGGACAGAAGGCTTAAAAGCCAACTCAGATGGGTTTCTCCCATCTCAGGAAAACACTTATGGTATGTTTTGAGTTTTCTTTGTCAGGTTGAAGATGAAGTTATAAGTAGTTCCCTTTATGTTTTAGTAGCATCATCTTTGTTGACTCTCTTTTTAAAGTGTTTAGCGTATCTTTGTCCAACATAATACCAAGTCAGTTCAGTGCAATTTGGGAATTTTTGTCACCCTCACATAAAAATAGAACATCCTTGTATAGTTACTTACAGCAGGCCTTCAGCATTCCCTCATTTTTTTTTAACTTGCTAAGCCCCTAATATGTGCCAGACACCACTAGGAACTGAATTAGATTTTGTTTTAAAAAGACTGCATAAAAGCCAAAGAAATGCTATGCTTCAGAGGAATGTTACTGACATGAAGCAATACCATATGATCTCATTGCAACAAACTCATTGTGTTGCTTACTGGCTGTCATTTTGGAAATAACTCCTACAGAATGACATAAATGGAATTTGTTATTTTGGGTTTTGCTTTATTTCATTTAGAGCTGTGCCCTCAGTCCAGCCCTACTGCAGTATATACTTGCAGTGTGCTTTTACCACCTTTTACCTACACAGTCCTTCAGTGGGGCAAACCTAGACTGCTTCCTGTTCCTCACCATCAAAGATGAAGTATCAGCCCATGTTGCTGTGAGGAGGATTACTTGGCCATATACACCCAAGAGTGGAACTGGGGCCATGTTCTAAGCTGGTTTCTAACGGGCTCCTGGAGCCTCCTTCCACTTGGCCTTGTCTAGCTTTCTCGTTTCTGACCCAGCTGATGGACTAACATCACTTAACTCATGGTTACTGGCTTGTGGCTTTTCCCTTCTGTAAATTGGATAGTACGGTCCTATCTTTAGTTCAGTCAAGAAATGAGTAATTTTGATGTGATTGAATTCATCATTTTTTGGTCTTGTGATTTCCCTTGTGAAAGGTGTTTATGTAGTGCACTTTCTAGTCAGCGTTAACTGGTATAGAAGTTAAAAGGGTCCGCGTTCCTGACTTACCAGTAGATGTGTGACCTTGGGCGCATAGCTTACGCCTTGTGTGAATGGGGACAATACAAGTATCTATGTTACAGGATTTGTAGGAGAAATTAAAATGTTTTAACATTTGCCAGTTTCTAGAATAGTTCCTGGCAAGTGGTGTTACAGAAATAAGTTAATGAATGTTTATAGGTGGTTAATCTCGGATCCAGAAACCTTGTTGAGCTCTTTCATTAGCTCTAATAGTTTATGTTACTCTCTTTTTAAATTCAGTGACTATATCACCTGTAAATTAAGCTATTGCTTAATCTCTTTCCCTCCAGCTCTTAAATCTGTCAGTTGTTCTTTGATTATAACAAATTAGAACTTTTGGTTCTTTGTATCAGTCTTCATGATCATCCATATCTAATTTCTTTTTCTTTTTTTTTTTTTTTTTTTAAGATTTCATTTATTATTTTTAGAGAGGGGAAGGGAGAGAAACATCAATGTATGGTTGCCTTTCACCTGCCTCCAGCCACAGACCTGACTTGCAACCTGGTTATGTGCCCTGGCTGGGAATCAAACCAGTGACCTTTGGGTTCGCAGGCCGGTGCCTTATCCACTGTGCCACCAGCCAAGGTTTAATTTCATTTTTTAAGGGAATATTTCTGAAGTTTCTCATTTAGTATAATACTTGCTGAAATTACTGTGGTGATTTAGCTACAGAAACATTCTGAAGTTGAGATATACTTGCTTTTCTGGAATAAACCCTACCTGATTGTAACATGTTTTTCATTTCTTTAATACACTATTAGTCTTGTTGGGTAATATTTGGAATTTTTGCAAGTGAAATGAGCCAATACTTTTCTTACTTGGTTCATACCTAGATTTGGAATTAGCACTTAATTATTTTTATGAAAGGAGAGCTAGTCAGTTTATATATTTTTTCTTTTTTCTGGAAAAGCTTTTATAAAATAGGCTTACATTTCCTAGGAGTTAGTAGAACTCGCTTATAAAACCACAGAGACCTGGTGTTTTTAATAGGAGGTTGTTACCTTTTCATTTTCTGTAATACTTAATTGCATGTTTTATTGAAATTTTTATTTTTTCCTATATGAATTTTAGTATTTTATATTCTAGAATTTAGCCATTTCATCTAGATTTTAACATTTTAGCATATATTTGTCATACTTTTTATTTTTAACTTGTTATTCTTATTTATTTTTTAAAAGGTTTTATTTATTCTCAGAGAGAGGCAGAGAGGGAGACACAAGTATATGGTTGCCTTTCACCTTCCTCCAGCTATGGACCTGGCTGGAGACCTGGCTTGCAACTTGGTTATGTGCCCTGGCTGGGGAATCAAACTAGCAACCTTTGGGTTTGCAGGCCGGCGCCTTACCCACTGTGCCACCAGCCAGGGCATTAATCTGTTACTTTTAAATCTTTCTTGATAAGTCTCACCAGTTTTGTTTTTTTATTTCATATTTTCAGAAAATATTTTCGTTTTATCAATCTTCTATTTTAGATACTCTTTCAGTTCTGCTGTTATTATTTCCTTCCCACTTATTTTGCTCTTGCTCTTTTCCATTATCTTGAATTGAATTCTTGTGGATATTTAAATTTCCTTCTATTCAAAACTATAAATTTCTTTTACATACCGGTTTGGCCATGTCCTACAAATTATGCCTTGCAGTTGGTTTATATTATTCAGTTTTAATATTTCTTAATATCCTTTATAATTTCCATTTTAACCCATGAATTATTTAGGTCCCAACATAGGATTACTTTTCATTAATATTTAATATCTGTTTTTATTGCATTATGGTCCGATTTAGTCTGAATGAAATACCTTTTGGAATCTAGTTTTACTTTATAACCTAATGCATGATCTGTTTGTGTGTCCATGCACTCGAATATCTGTTGTTTGGTGTAGAGCTCTGTTTACTTACACAATACCCAGAGTATATTAATATTTTAACTTTTTTATACATTTGATATCCCTGCTTATATTTTCTGCCTCAATTCTTTTTTAGAGAGAGGGAGGTTAAAGGAGGGAGGCAGAGAGTGAGAGAGACATCAATGTAAGGTTACCTTTCACCTGCCTCCAGTTACGGACCTGGCTGGAGACCTGGCTTGCAACCTGGTTATGTTGCCCTGACTGGGAATCGAACCAGCAACCTTTGGGTTCACAGGCCTTATCCACTGCGCCACCAGCCAGGGCTCCCCCTCAATTCTATCAGTTTTTGCTCAAGAAATTTTGAGTATGTGTTTTCAGGTATATATGATTATGATAAGTAGTGCAGGTTCTCAAATAGCATCATTTTGTTCAACATCACTTTGTTATAATATGGATGAGATGTTAGAAGAACCTTACTTGTTATATCAAGTAGTCTATGATAACATCATTTAAAGTTGCAGAGTCCATTAATGACATTGAGGATTTAACCATCACTATTGATTTACTTTTACCAGTATTATTGTCCATCTTTGTCCCTTAAAATTTTTGACTTAAGATCTTTGCTGTGTGTTGAGATTGCTATCCCAGCTTTATTTGGGTCCCCAGTTGCCTGATCTTGTTTTCATCCTTTTATTTTCACCTTACGCTGTCTTTCTGCTTTAAAATGTCTTTTGTTAGCCACATATCATTAATCTTGTTTTTTAATCCAATCTGAGTGTCTGCCTTTTATTTTTGAGTTGAACCTGTTTACACTCAGTGTAATTCCCTGTCATATTAAGATTGTCTCATACCTGTAGAGTGTGGTTATAGGACCCCTACAAGCAGGTCAGGCCTCCTCACTAATCCCACCACGCACATCTGAAGGGAAAAAGATTTCTATGGAAGGATTCTTATAGCTCTCTGTTTGGAGGTTGGTTTGTCAGGGATCTGCCATTTTCTAGGCTAGAACTGCATATTTAAAAACAAGCCGGCCCAGATATGTGCCAACGAAGGATTAAAATGACCCAGGCTCCCTCCCAATTTGGGACTGTAGGAGCCTAAGCCTGAGAGGTGGGAAAGCCAGGGTTTTGCTGAGCACTTGCTCTTCGCTGCTCATAGTTAGCCGGGTTCTGGTGTGACCTGTGCCTTCAGGCTTTCATGTCAGTGTCTAGTCTTCTTATCCGCAGGTTAAGGCTACCTTTCCAGCCAGTCCAGCAGCTAAGTCAGCAGCTTCCAAGGGCATTTGCCCCGGCTGTGGAAAGCGGCGGATTCAGCGCACTAGGTGGTCCTGACAGCTCATCCCACCACCCCTCTGCACGGGATTCGCTGGCCCAGCCGACTCTGAAGGCAGCCCCTGAGCTTCTTTCCATGACCCTGACGACAACACGGAGGGCACACGTATCTCTTCGCAGTATCACGACCAGTTGAGGCCACGTCAAGAAAATCAGCTTGCCTAGATGAGAGGACCCTTTCTCTTGGGTAGCCAGAATATAAAGGAGAGACTCTGACCTGTGCCGCGGGTAAGTGACTAACACTTGTACACACTGAACTGGTCCTAAGAACTGGGGGATCTTCCTTGTAAGTGAAGACCACACAGCATGATGTTGAAGAACTGCGCGGTGGTGCGAGCCAGGAGCATACTGGGTGTGTAACGGACAGAAACAGGCAAGTGAATTTTGTGGAAAGTGTGTTTCATCTTTTGTTTCTGTTTGCCAGTGTTGGTCAGTGTTGTGCTGGCTTAAATTGTTACCCTTTCGTGGCCCCTTCTCCTGTTCTATTCTAATGGGTCCCAGAAACCCCTCTCCCGACCCCTTGTCAGAATCCGAGAGTGAGGAAGAAGAAAGCGCTAACTACCTAAATGAGAGTTCTGGGGAGGAGTGGGATTCCTCTGAAGAAGAGGACCCTGTGGTGCCTAACCTCACACCTCTGGAGAGTCTCGCGTGGCAGGTGAAGTGCCTTTTAAAATACTCAACAACTTGGAAACCTTTAAATCCCAATTCCTGGTTGTATCATGCTAAACTCTTAGACCCGAGCACCCCAGTCCATATCCTTCGAGAGATTGGCCTCCGGCTCTCCCACTGCTCCCACTGTGTGCCCAAGCTGGAGCCCATCCCTGAGTGGCCACCGCTGGCTTCCTGCGGGGTCCCACCTTTCCAGAAGCCGCTGACCAGTCCCAGCCGGCTTTCCCGGGATCACGCCAGCCTGAACGGAGCGCTGCAATTTGCCACCAAGCAGTTAAGCCGAACCTTGAGTAGAGCCACTCCCATAACGGAGTACCTAAAACAGATCCCTAATTCTTGTGTTTCTGGTTGTTGCTGTGGCTGGCTAACCAAAACGGTTAAGGAAACAACCCGCACTGAACCCATCAACACCACTTACTCTTACACCGACTTCCAGAAGGCAGTTAACAAACTCTTAACTGCGTCACTATAAAGACCCACCATTTGTTGAGGGACCTCTGGTGTTGCTAACTGAGAAAGCAGCACAGAATCACACAGCCCAGGGTGGAGAAAGGAACACCTCCTCACCCAGACTGCCCTGTCCTGACAAGCCAGGTATACCAAGGACTGGATATGTATCCAAGAGGCCCAAAACTCAGTGCAAAGTGGGCATCATGAGCTTTCCCTTTGACAGGCCCTGTGGGTAAAATGGGCGCTTCAGTGGAGAATGAATTGGTCAACAGGGACCATATTGCAAAGATAAATTAACTATTCTCCACATTCAGTCCCTGCCACCCCTTTTACACTGCCTATCGGAATGGACTGTAACTAATTATTAACGGAAGGGAAAGGCAGGCTACTACCTTCTTTGTTACCCATCCTTCCCAGCAGCCATTATGGAAAGTCAGCGACTCCAGTAACACCTTTCTAAGCATTGTCTTCTCTGACATGCACTTTTCGGGAGGTAGTTGAAGTAAATTGAATAATTAGACAAAAGAAAATGGTGGGAATATGATGTATCTCCCAGCTGTCATATGGTTAGGTCTACCTGTGACACGCTTTAGGGGTTCCTAGTTGGGGAGGAGGAAGTGCAGTTTCACACCTGTTCTCTTCTGCTGCAGACATGTTACAGTACCTGCAATTACAGCATACACGCTTTCTAGGTTCCCACCTGTGAGGTTATACCTGGGAATTAGAGACACCTTTTTTGTTGGGAACACACTTCCTGCACCTTGGCACCCAGTCTTTAGTCAGGAGGAAATAAAACACATTCCAAAAGACGGAAGGAAAAGGATTATCGAGAGCATTTCCGTTTGCAACGCTAACTGCCGCTGGAGTGAAGTGTTTCCGTCTGTGTGTCTCCCAGAGCAGCTCTGCCTGCGCTTCCCCCCACCCGTTGCCAACTTCCGGGATCGCTTCTAACTTCAAAGAACCTCACTGCCGGAAACCTCACCTAATACATCTGAAGTTAGAGGATTTTAGTATCACTTTTTCTACATAGATTAGTTTTACATGTATCTGAACAAGGAAGTGTATGTACTGTTGTAAATGAGTCTTGCAGTGTTTATTGAGTTGAGTAAAATGTAGACATCACCATAAAATGCATGAGACCGGAACATTTTTCCACACACCTGCAATGAAGGGTGAAGCCTGTGTATGGTCCTGGTTACTGGGCATCTAAAGGATTCAGAAAATAGATTGTTAAAGATGTATATCCTTTTAGCTTTGCTTTTCCCTCTCCATACCTTCAGTGCTGTGTACAATGTGTCATCAAAAATGGAAGCATTAATGGAATCACAAATTTTAAAACGTGTAGCAACGTTAAGAAGAAGAATGTTTATAACCTCCTGAGTATTTCTGCTGAGCATTAGTTGTCTGACGAAAAAAAAAAGAGAGGATTGTAGTAGGTAGAAAAAATATTTGTTAGTGGAAAATGACCAAACTGAAACATACTATACTGTTAGCGTAACTGAATGTATCAGAAATTGTTCCTATGTAGCTAGCTGTTTTCTCTGAAACTGGATTTTAAATTTTACACCTGTCTCTCTTAAGGGAGAGGTGGGGAAGATAGGTCTAAAAATTAAAATATGTTGATGTTTATGTAACCATAATATGTTATTTTTCTGTGTATGTGTGCACGAGTGTGTGCGTGTATGCATGCATGTGTGTAAAAATGCGTTCCTCATAACTGCATTTTTCCCTTTCACTCCTAATGGAATCCTTTCCCTGGCTTTGCTGCTGAATAAAGCAACAGCTTTGTACATACCGAACAGAGTATGCTCGTTTATTTTCAACAAATGAAGTAGATCTTGCTTTGCTCAAGGCATTCAGCATTCCCTGAGTGATGAATAAAGTCCATAGGTTATCTTTACAGTGTCTCTGATAGCTCTAGAAAAGAAACCTACTTGAAGAAGAGAATGTGAGATGTTGAACCCATTTGTTTACATATGAAGTACTTCCAGGTTGCACAACAGGAGAAGCACCTCTTTTTGTGTGCTATGGATGTGGGTTAGGGGTGAATTGACCACTTCATACTCACCCTACATGGGCCTTTGATTAAGTGCAGTCACCATAATTAGAATTAAGAAGAAGGAAACTTTTATTTACTACAGAAATATTTATCAAAGGACTAAGGAAACTGGATTTCTAACCCAATGGCCTAGTATTATTGATGTTCTTTAAATGTAGCCTCAGCACAAATAGGCAGCCTCTTTTTGTTGAAGCTGTTGAAATACTCAGCCCGTAAGACCACGCTCACGTATTTGGAACCCGTTATTTTCCTAAGGAAACATGAATCCATTGCGGGAAGGAAGTCAGCTTCAGGGTTGTTTCCTGGAGCTCCTATCAGAACTGTCTGGCTTAAGAAATTGCTTTAGTGAAATGGTGTTTTGATATTAGAATGTTAGAGCAATTTCGGGACTTTAGAAGTCACGGGCTATTTTCTTATTGATACATAAATATTCTTCCATCTTGAATAAATGATTCTCTAATCTTGGCTCCAGTGTTAGAGAACTCTGTCTTTTGGAGCAACCCATTAATTTTAAATACCTCTTGTTAGAAATTGAATCATTTAATAAAATTAGCAAATGCCTACCATAATCCAGATACTGGGAGTACAAAATGTAATACGATGCTATACATAAGAAATTAGTTTTTAAATATATTAAACCAAGATAAATTGTCCCAAAGCTTTTAGCCATTGATGTCCTTTTTGCTCTCTGGTCACAGTAAATAGGCTAATCCTTATACTGGCCCTTAAGTATTTGGAAGTGAGGCAGCCATCCAAGTGTAGTGTAAAATCACATGGAAGGCACACTAGCAATTAAACCACACAAGGGAAAGTTGGCTAAGTAAATAGATAAAATAGGTATTTTGTACCCAGATTTAAGTGTGTATGCTAAGTGCACAAGGTAATGGCATACAAAGAACAGGACCAGAAATACTTTGCTCATGTAGCTGGGATATAGAATCAATATCTCCAGAAGATCTGGGTAACTTGCTGGCTTCATAAGGCCACTTTGTAGAAGTGCCTGGCGCAAGTCCGCCGATGAGCAATACCCACTGGAGTGAGGAAAACGGAGCTGTACTAGGTGACAGCCAGGTATTTCTGTGTCCACTCGCTGTGATCAAAAGGAAATTGGTGTATCCTGGACAATTTTAAACAAAGTAGTAATGGCTTAGTATAAATCTGATCACTGCATACAGTCTTCTGTGTTCTCAATTGAAAGCAGCTATGAGGTTATAAAAGCTTGGGAAATGAAACCAAGAAAATGGAAAGAGAAAGAAAGGTACAATGATCTGACACTTGCTAGCTCCGTGGCTCCTGTTACCTGTGAGAACTATGAAAAGCTCTTCTCAATGAGCCGCACACAGGAAAGGAATGCCTGTTTAAAAATGTAAAATGGTGTCTGTGGTAGGCCGGCAGCTACTAAACAGCATAGAGTCAACTGTTCAAATGTTAGCCACAGTATAGAGTTGGATTAAAAAAGTCAGTTGACTGATGAGCATTTTATTTGAGAAGATGTAGGTGACCCCAACACAGGACATGAAACCTCTTGAGATCGCTTGGAGAGTGAGGCCCTATCCCCTGAAGTAAGACATAATCAGTAATCACCTATGGGACTCCGGGTCCTAACTAGCCAAGCAGGGTTAAAACTGAGTTCCCAGTACACACACAGACCAAGTTGGTGTGGTGTCAAATTAGCGTTAACAGAAACCAGAAGGAAGCGTCTTAAAATAAGTGCTGCAAGTTGTCAAGTAAGGAGCTGATGTCTTCTTGCAGGGAGGGGTATTGTGTTTAGGTGACTGCTAAGCTCTTGCTTAATGTTATATTTCCAGCCATAGTATCAACTATGGAACCTGATGCTCCAACATATCAATTAGTGTTTTACAGTGGATGATTACAGGCAATGGCCCAGAAAGGGCTACTTCCTTTGGGAGGTACCCAAACAATTGGCACCGTCCAAGGGTGTGGCCATGTTCCATCAAAAAGACCCTGGATTGGTTTTAAGGTTGCTCTGTGAGCAATCAGAATTGACTGGGTCAGGTGGGGGAGTTCTGGTGACACAAGAAGCCAACCACAACACTAAATTCCTACATGAATTGAAAGCATTAATATTGGCCACAGCCTATGCATTCTGTGAGGACTTCTCACAAAGTGGGTTGTAAGGTTTTAGCCCCTGGCTACCTGCCTGGTAGTAACAGAATTTCCCAGTGGCTTCAGTGCTCAGGTCCAGCTCCCGGTTTCTTCTTTGAATCCAGTTTTTTGTTTTGTTTTGGTTGGTTTTTAATGTTGGTCACGGTACTTAGGACACATTGTTCCTTTCAATGGTTTGGGTTGCCACATGTAGCAAAATGAGAGACACCCAAATTTCAATTTCAGATAAGCAATGAAAAAAAATTTACACTAGAGAAAATAGTTCATTGTCTGAAATTTGAATTTAACTTGCATGCTCAGTTTTAGCTGGCAGCTCCATAAGTAGCGTTGATTCAGCTACTTGGGTCATTTGGATGTTCAGAATGCAGTCATGTCATCGTGCCCAGGAAACAGAGTGGTTCTTCCTACTGGGGGTTTTCTTACCTCCACGTGCTTGATGGGGTGAGAGAAGGTAACACGCTGGACACCAAGTTAGTACGTTGCAGAGCCGTGGAGAAGGAAGACCAATTGCTGATATGGGGGGTGGTATATGAAAGACACTATATTAGGCTAAAATTGTCACAGAACCATTCAAACATTTCCAAGCAGTTTCATTATTTTTAAAATGTGTCTCAATAATCGATAGATGGTATTCTTGTTTGTGTGTGTGTTAAGCAGTTACTTTCTCCATCTTTTCCATGAAAAGGAAAATTAAGTTTTTGTTTTTGTTTTTGTTTTTTGATGTAAATACTTGGTAAATGGCACAGTTTCGGCAGCTGTTCTTCATTGCAGGAAGGGTCCGCTTTGGAACACATCTTTTCCTTTCAGAACATCCAGATGACCCAAGGATGTGCAGCACAAGTTACTGTGGAAGGTGAGGGTGCGAAGCTAAGTTGGAAACAGGGGTATTGTTTGCAAGTTCACTTGCACCCTCCTTTGGTAGCCAGGTATCTATCCCTCGTTCTAGCCAAAGGTTGGAGGCTTAATTTTGGAGAAATTAAAACAAAGTCCCAGTTCGACTTAAACTGGGACTGGAGGAGATGCTATACTGAAAACAGAGATGGAGAGAATGTGAGTATTCTGACCATTATGAGCCATCAGTCCCTTTTGTCCACACAGTGACAAAATCTGGGAGCTGGGCTTATACCCAGCCCTGTCCACCCCGGCCAGGAAGATGAACCATTTTTTAAAAGGAGCTGGCCACTTGATTATTTATTACAGTGAAACCCAGAGCCCACAAGCCCTGCTCATTCATAATGGCTCCCAGTCACTTGAACTCACCATAAACCGAGCCAAGAATCATTAAGACATTTGAGGATGACTTCAACCAGAAAGACGAATACCGAAATGAACCCTGAAAAAATAGAAAACTAGAACTAGTGCAGGGAGCATAAAACTTCCAAAGATGCTAAATATTATCAGAAACAAAATTGGTGGCACCCATGAAATAACGGTGTTATTAAAAAGTCAGCAATCAGAAGATAAGAGGATTGGAAAAATAGAGTCAAAAACATTCAATACATGTGTTGTAAAATAAGCTGAAGAAATTGCAGAAAGACCAAAAAGGGGAATTAGACGATTAGAATAGGACGTAACATCTGATTAATAAGAGCCTCAAAATGAGAAAACAGGGAAAGGAAGTGGAAAAAACAAAATTGAACATTCCCCAAAAATGTTAGACATGACTCCTAAAAGGATCCACCGAGTGCCCGGCACAATGAGTTAAAACAAAAAGCACAGCGTATTTCCAAGATACTGGGGTTAAAGATCCTAAAGGTTTCCAAAGACGAAAAACAAGGTTTACATAAAAGGATATTTCAGAATGGCAGGTAGACTTCTTAGTAGCAACACTGGATATTAAAAGACTATGAAAGCAAGACATTCAAATTGAAGGGGAAAAATTAATCCTAACCTAGAATTCTATATCCAGTCAATCCAACCAAGTATGGGCTAAACTAAATTTAGACTTGCATGGTCTCAAGATTTTACCTTACCCTTTCTTAGGAGGCTACTGGAGGATGTGCTTCAACAAAGAAAGGAATAATAAGTAAGAAGGCATGGGATCCTGAAAACCTAAGGTCTCACAAAGAAATGCAGTGGAGGAAAGACCCAGATGACTACTGTGTCAAGTGGGATGGGGGTTTCAGGAAGTAGGTCTAGAAAACTTGGAACAAAGGGAGTGTATAAAAGAATGGGAAGTGTAGAAAAGAATGACACAAGATGTTGGGAGATGAAGGAAAAAGAATAAGATAATTACATGGGAAACTAGATTAATAAAATACAGCAATTAGAAGTACACCAACAGTACATTTTTGGATGCGTATCACTATGTCACGAAAGTAAATCTGAAAAATTTTAAATGTCATTATCACAGCGTTCGTAGTCAGATTTAGTAGGAAAGTTGAAAATATGAAACAATTGTAGTGCTACCAGCAATCTGATCGATCCTTCAGGCATCGTACTCCACAACTGCTTGGTACTCACTTTCAACAGATGTGCACTATGGAAAATGTTTTCAGAAGATAAATATTATTTGACAATTTGGTAAAAGAAACTATGTCCCCTGCTTAGGTGAATCTCAAAACTTTTTGCTGATAGAAACAAACTTTTCATTTAAATTTTAGCCTTTGTGGGCTCAAAAGCATAACAGATTATTTCTTTAAAAACAGTATCTTGAAATGTTATAGTTTTTTCATCTTCCATACTATTTTTGCTATCAAGATATAGTTACATCCAGTGATAGAGCCATAATATGTTCCTACATAATACTTTAGATTTTTTTTCCTATGAGTTATGGTTGAGGGTGTTTTTTTATAGTTTGGTTATATTTCTGTTACATATTCTCAGAATAAATTTTGATTTAATTGCAAATGATTGATTGTGTGATGATGTGTTTTTCTTTGTCATCAAATTCATGGAGTAAACCATGCCCCACCAATTTGTCCATCTGCCTTTCAGTTTTTAAAGTAAGGGGTAACATACCTATAGTGAAATACATAAAATACACTAATCATAAGCATACTTGGTGATTTTTACATATGTGAACACTCATATCAAGATGTAAGAATTTCTGATTCACTAGCACCCCTTCTCAGTCTATTTATTCCTGCCCCCAGGAATATCCACTCTGCTCTCTTAAACATCTATTTGTTCTGCTTGTTCTCACCTTCATGTGAATGGGATCACATATAGTGTTATGTATGCTTGGTTTCTTCCGACAGGGTAATATGTGTGATTCATCCAGGTGCCTGCCAGTGGCCCATTTTTTACTGCTGTAGACTATTCCGTTGTGTGAATTCCGTCCTGTAATTCATTTATCCACTCACCTGTTGGTAGCCTTTGAATTCTTTCCAGTTTGGGGCTGTTACACATAAAGCTGCCTTAATACTCATGCGCTGTGTTTTCGGTGGGTATGCACCCTCATTCCTCCTGGGCATAACACCTAGGAGTCAAACAGTGGTGTCATAGGGCAAAGACATGGAGGAAACTGACGAGGCTTGTTTGCACCTTGCATCAGGTCAGGGTCTGGTACCGTCCACAGTGGCATCACCGAAAGATTATTTTAAATATTTTTATATCTTTATTTTTAGAGGGAAAGAGAGAGAGAGGAAGAGGTACATCAATTGGTTGCCTCTCCAAGGCCCCCAACCGGGACCTGGCTCGCAACCCAGGCACGTGCCCTGACTGGGTATCGTACCAGTAACCTTTCAGTTCTCAGGCCGGTGCTCAGTCCACTGAGCCACACCAGCCAGGGCTGAAGAATTATTTAAAATGCCTTACCCAGTCCTAGCTGGTGTGGCCTACTTACTTGGTTGGAGTGTCATCCCATAGACTGCAAGGTTGCCAGGTGGACTCCGACTCAGGGCACATACCCAGGTTGCAGGTTCAATCCCCAGCTGGAATGCCTATGAAAAAGCAGCCAATCAGTTTTTCTCTCACATCAACATTCTAGACAATACTTAGGTCTGTATTGCAGAGACAACATAAATGATTTAATTTTCTTTTAAAGCAGTGGTCAATTCCAAAAAAGGGAAATTGAGAAATGACTGTTGAAGTATTGATTCTCAACCCTACATAGGTCACGTGCATTACCACTACTAAAGTTAAAAGCACTTCCACTGAGTACAGAGCCCTGTACTGCTTTGTACTAAATGGGATTAAAAACCTTTCGTTCCTCCCATTCTTTTTTTGTATCTTGGAGAGTATCTTGAATTGCCTCTGAAGGCTAGAAAAAAATAGAAAGACTGCAGTATTAAGGTGACGGCTAATGTGTTTGCATGCGGGTTGTTAATACTTCAAGTGAGGGAAGAAGGACTAGTGCCACTGGCTGCTCTTAGCCCCTGTACTCACTTTTTGCCCTGTGTGACCCACCTCTGTAACCACAGAGGTAGGTAGGAAAAAGTCCGGGGGATGGCTATCAATGCTCGGGTATTGTCCACCGACCATTCCCCAAACAAGTTGTGGAGCTCACGGTGATCACATACCAGGTACTATAATTTGCCTATAATTTTGCCAGAAAAGATCTTATTCCAAAATGTCACATTCCATGGTGTTATGTCGATATACTGTAATCTCAGTGCAAATGTTGCCATACTTTGTTTTTCTTTCTCTCCTGTGGGGAGGAGACAGAAGACCTGACACCAGGCTACCGTTAATGAAACCCTAGGACTAGGTAATGTGGGTTAGGATGATAATAAAAGCATATGCAACGTTTCTGGCCAGACAGAACATTTAAAGGAACACAAAGTTATCTGTGTTTCAGTTTGCTGGCCTGGCACCCTCAGCAGGGGCAGCCCCATCCTAGGCCTAGAAAGTTATTTCAACAGAAGGAAGGAAGGCAGGTGAAAGCAACCTACAAAAGGTTTCGTTCCAGTAACTGATCAATTTGTAGAAAGGGTTCCAGCAGCCCTACTAGTAAACAAATGATGTAGATGGAGACACTCTTCACCTGTTTGAAGATGTTTGAAGATCAATAGTGGCTTGTTCGGGCAAGAGCATGGGAAAACATGCATTTCTGTGCACTTTTTTTTTTAAAGATTTTATTCATTATTTTTAGAGAGAGCAGGGAGAAGGGAGGAAGAAAGGGAGGGAAACATCAATGTAGGGTTGCCTTTCACCTGCCTCCTAGAGCTATGGACCTGGCTGCAGACCTGGCTTGCAGCCTGGTTAGGTGTCCTGGCTGGGAATCGAACCAGCGACCTTTGGGTGCACAGGCCAGTGCCGATCCACTGAGCCAACAGCCAGGGTGTGCACTTTTAACAAGCGTGAATGTTATGCAATGTTACATCCCTTCTGCTGCACCAGCCTTCCCTTCTGACGGTGTGGTTATGAGAACCACCGCTGGAACGGGACGGGGGACTGAGCAGGTGCAGGATGTGCAAAGCCGGTACATGCTGGCTCTGTCGGGGGTGCGTAGAGGCAGGTACGTCTGGGTAGTGGCCTGCTGCGAGCCACATTTTCCATCTGTGTTTCTGGGACAGAACGGACATGGGGCCGGAATGGGTGCCCACATGAGTGGCATTTTAGGGATGACGTAGCTGTCGGCCTGAAGGTGGCATCATTTTTACTTTAAAATGTATTCTTTCCATCTTTTTCTGTTAGTACCACTCTTTTGTTCCATCCTGTTTACATAAATCCCATTCTGTCATTGCCATGACCTACAGTCTACTATCTGTACTCAACACATCTTAAGAATTTTTCCATCTCACATGAGCTTCAGATCTTTTTCATCCCTGACCTTTAAAACATGGAATATTGTCATAATACAGCAAACATAAACATATATTAAAATGTGCTTAAAATATAAAAACCAAGAATTATTCAATAGGGGATTCCTATTGAATAAATATGTTATTGTTGTATAGAATAGAATATTGGCTCTTAAAAATGGAAATGACCTTGATTGGCAAAAGAAAAAAACATGTCCATTTTTACTGAATGAACAGGGTTCAAAAACATTCAATACTGCATAAATAGCATTCAAAAACATTTACAGCATCCTATTTATGTATTAAAATACATACATGTGTATAAAACTTTGTAGGTTATGCAGAGAAATGTCTGAAAAAATCTCAATAGTAATTTTCTTTGAGTGTGGGATTCAGGGTGATTTTTGCCCTGTTGCTTTGTATTTTTACAGGTGAGATGGGGAGATACTACAAGAAGCTTACATTTTTATAAAGAAAAGACAAACCAGTTAACGGTTTTTAAAAGTTTCCCATGGCTAACATTTTGCCCTGGGGAGAATAGCCTTTGAAGTCATCTAGGCCCAGATCCATTTACTAGCTACCTAAGATCTGTTTTGTAGCTTCCGGTAGCTTCAGTTTTCTAATCTTAGAATGAGGTAATGAAGGCCTTAGTGGAGAGGGGAACATTTGCAGAGAGCACAGCACAATGCCCAGCTTATCTTAGTGGGCTAATAAATGTTATTCCGCCCCTTCTGCCCCTCTATTTCATTCCCGATCGTGTGAAAGGTCCTACTAATCACAGTGCTAGGAAATCCCAGGAGCTTCGGAAGCCTCTTTCCAAGACAGGGCAGTCTGTGGTACCAAGGTTACATTGCTGTGGTCCAACAAACCTGGTGAAGGAATCTGGTCTTCCCACTGTCTTCCATTGTAAAGCGGAAAGTATAATATAATATTTTCTACTGGAAAGTAGTTTGGCCTCTGGCTCTAATAACATTGTAGTTAAATGAGTAACACTTGGAGTTAGACTGCCATAGTACTGAACTTCAGTGTGCATGTGATCATCTAGAGCAGGGGTTCCCAATCCTGGTCAGGACCAATATCACCTTTTTTTTTTTTTTTAAAGATTTTATTTCATTATTTTTAGAAAGAGGGTAAGGGAGAGAGGCAGAGAGGGAGAGAGACATCAATGTATGGTTGTGTTTCCCCCTGCCTCCAGCCACAGACCTGACTAGAGACCTGTTTTGCAACCTGGTTATGTGCCCTGGCTGGGGAATTGAACCTGCGACCTTTGGGTTCACAGGCGACTTATCCACTGTGCTACCAGCCAGGGCATTTTTTTTTTTTAAAGATAATATTATCATGTTGCTATCTTGAAATTCATAGATAATTTTTTAAGTTGTCACACACACTTCAAAATCATGCCGTGGCTGGTGTGGCTAAGTGGATTGAGCACCAGCCTGTGAACCAAAAGGTCGCTGGTTTGATTCCCAGCCAGGGTTGCAGGCCAGGTCCTTGTTGGGAGGCGTGCAAGAGGCAGCCAACTGGGGTTCCTTTCCCTCTCTTTCCATCTCCCCCTTTCTCTGAAAATAAGTAAACTCTTTAAAAATAAATACAATCAGAATAATTTTTTGACAAGAACATAAAGGAGAAATAAAAGGGAAGAGATTATAATCATTTCAATAGAGAAATGCTCTGGTGTGATTACCTTTATGACATTGTACTACTCAGAGGTTTGCACTTGTAGGTAGACTCACCCTAAATCTGGCAGTTGTAATACGAATATGTTGGATTGGTACCTAAGTACCATGAGCCACATGGCCATTGATGACGATATCTTCCCAAGTGGCGAATAGCATTTCGTAAAGTTCTGGGCCAAAAAGGCTTATTTCCTGCAAGTTTATACACTGGTTGAATCCCTGTAAAATTCAGTGTGTATTAATGCCCTGCAGAAAGTACTCTAAATATGCAGTGTGGAATTTCCTAAGCAGAGAACTGGTATAAAATAGCGATTGCTGGACCCCCAACTGCAGAGAGTTTTGACTCAGGCAGTCTAGGGTACGACCCAGAATTCACATCAACCTCCTAGCAGTGATCCTGACTCAGACATTCTGAGTTTGTTTGTTTTAAGATTTTATTTATTTTTAGAGAGCGGGGAAGGGAAGGAGAAAAAGAAGAGAAGCATCAATCCCTTGCGTCTGGAACACCCCCAGCCAATCGGGGATCTGGCCTGCAACCCAGGCATGTGCCCCGGCTGGGAATGGAAAGACCTTTCTGTTTGTAGATTTGCAGGGCGTAGCCCAGTCCACTGGGCCACACCAATCAGGGCCAGGCATTCTGTTTCCTCAGTGAATTGGGGGAGGAGGTGGTCTTTCTAGACAGGGAACCTAAAATGGTAAACTAGGAACCAAAAACGCAGGCTGGTCATTCCTGTGTAGGGCAGTGACCTCGACATAGGAATGTAGTGTCCCGTTACGAATTTAGAATAAGAACGTCAGTTTCAGACACAAGCCTGCTACTTGTAATGGCGGGCTTATACTTGGTATAAACTTTTGGTGTCTATTTCATCTATAAAAGCAGTTATTGTTACCTGCAGGGTGGAGGGATGGGAGTGTGACTTCTGAGACTCTTTGAAGCTTGCTGGCTTTGTCAAGATTATTAAAACTCTTGATGATGCTAATTCCCACTTTTGGAAAATCTGGACTGGGTGCTGTCACTTGCCCAAAAACCCATTGTTTGAAACCAGAGAAAACAAGCCAAAAAAAAAAATAAAGAAGGAAAAGGCGCGCCCACCTCTCCACCCACAAAACTAAAACACAAACTCTCAATCCAGGAGGGTGGGTAAGGATGAGTCACTGCACTTTCACCCAGGTCGGTTCACTTAGCCTGTCAGCTCCGTCTGCGCCTCCTCCTGCGTTCCCACACCTGCCACATCCCTTCCACCTTTCTGTGTCCTTTGCGCTCCTCCCCCTTACGGCACTTGGCCTTCTCGTCCTGGTTTCAGTCGCCAGCTTCTCGGCCACCCCTTTGGCTTTTCCCTTTGTGATCTTCCCCCAGCGTCTGGGCTCCTCCCCAAGATGGGGGCAGTGGGGGCTCCCATGGGCAGCTCCTACAAGGCCCACACCTTGCGCCGGGTCCTCCTCGTTTGCACCTCCCCGCCCGCTATCTGCAACTCGCTGCCCACCCCCAACCTCCGCTCTCGAACGGAGGGTCCGAGGCTCCAGGGCCGCCTGCTGAGTAAGCTGGTGAGAGTGCCGGGTGCCTCCTCACTGCGTTTGCCCCGTAGCACCTGCAGGGTCTCCTCCCCAGACCTTGCGCACTGGCTGCCCGAGGCCCGGGCCAGCTCTTGTTCCTTCTTAGCCGGGGATGCCCACCGCGGGCGGGGTCCGTGATCACTGAGCCTGGAGCCCAGCGCCACGCACGTGCGGGAGAACCGGGAGAGCCGGGAGAGCGCCGCGCCCGCCAGCGCAGACCGCGCCCCAGCCGGCGGCTCCTGGTCCGGTGAGCCCATCGCTGCAGGCGAAACACACAGGCACGTGCGGGCCCTTGGCGCCTCGCCGCAGGGTGCGGGTACCCACAGCGCCAGCCAGAGCGCCAGAGGACAGTGAGCGCAGGCGGCCGCGGGGGAGCGGGGCCACGCGGCAGTGCGGGCGGCGGACTGCAGTGCCACCGCTCGGGAGAAAGCCCCCGCGCCGCGCGCGCACACGTGCACACACGTGCACACCGTAGGCGCTCGTACGCGCCGGGCGCGCTTCAGCGATGGCTTCTGCCCTGCACAGCAAAATTCATGCACCCGGGACCAGCCTGGGCGCCAAAGCTGATGCCCACGCTGGCGCCTGCTGGAGAATGGACTGCGACCCTGAGATGCACGTGAAAATGTGCAAGAAGATCGCCCAGCTCACCAAGGTAAGGTCGGGCGCTGCGAGCCGCTAGCTGCGCTCCGGGGCTCCCCGGGCTGGAGAGGGCGTGCGGCAGTGCTGGGGGGGGGGGGGGGGGGGGGGGGGGGGGGGGGGGGGGGGGGGGGGGGGGGGGGGGGGGGGGGGGGGGGGGGGGGGGCGCCGGCAGGCTGAAACTTCGCCTCCGAGGCCAACCCAGAAGGAAAGCGGCCCTTAATCTGGGTGACTTGACCTTCCGGAGGCACCATTTTAACGCAGCTGGAAGACAGGATCCTTGACCAGGAAACTCCTGCAGCCTGCGTGCTGAGCAGGTGGTCTGCGCTCCCAGGGTGGGAATGTGAATCGAGTTGTGGCAGTGCGTGTGCGTGTGTGTGTGTGTGTGTGTGTGTTGCTGGCTCTGCTTAAGTGACCACGCTTGGAATGTTGTCATTTCATTCATGGTGGTACTTCGCGGCGGGGGAGGGCATGTGCGCTCCATGGAAGCACTGGCTTCGTTTCTCTCTCCATGTAACAAGTACTCGAGTAATCTGTTGGGTGCCAGCCCCTCGCGTGGCGCCGTACTAAACCTGGAAGGCAGCCCAGCGGACTTGCTGTCAGACGGGGCGTGGACGTGCGCAGGCGTGTAAATGAGCAAGTGCGGGGTGCACCACTTAATTACGGGGTTGGTGTCGAAGGACCTTGGGAGGTCAGCCAGCCCAGCGCCTCACCCCACCCCGCGCCCAGCCTGAGCCTCCTCAGGCTGTGGTGGCTTCCTCGTGAACATCAGCCACAGCATGTCTCTGTCCTTGACTAACCCTCCGTGGCTTCCCAGGTAGGAGCTCTCCGTGTTAGCTTCCCCTGGGGTGCCTGTGGGAGGCAGATACAGCACCCCTCTCTGCCTCCTGCACAAGGATCCCCGTGCCCGCATTTAGTTGTTGCCCTGGGGTTTCCTTTTGATTTCTGGTTTTGTCCAGAAGTCTAGGGTACATACTCTCTTTCCCGTTTCCCTCCTATGTCTGACCCTGGCTGCACGGCTGGATGGTTACAGCGCCATCCATGCACCAAAGGGTTGCAGGTTTGATTCCCCATCCATCCCTGGTCTGTCTGGGCACTAGGGGAGGCAACAGGTCGATGTTTCGCTTTCAGCCTCTCTCCCTTCCTCTCCTCTAAATTCAATATAAACTTATCTTCTGGTGAGGATTAAGAAATAAATTAAAAAGGAAATCCTCCCTGGCTGGTAGCACAGTGGATAAGGCGCCGGCCTGCGAACCCAAAGGTCGCTGGTTTGATTCCCCAGTCAGGGCACATAACCAGGTTGCAAGCCAGGTCTCCAGTCAGGTCTGTGGCTGGAGGCAGGTGAAAGGCAACCATACACTGATGTCTCTCTCCCTTCCCTTCTTTCTAAAAATAATGAAATAAAATCTTTAAAAAAAAAAAAAAAAGGAAATCCTTGATTTATTCAGAGTACTTTGCACCTGGTAAACAGCTCATATATGTTAGTGTAGTAAGTAAATATTCACTTACACGGTGGTCCAGAGTCCAGGATGCATGTCAAATGCACCTGGAGATCTTTCAAAAACACACCAGTGAGAAGACTGTGATGATAGAGAAAATATAAGTATTTGTGTCAATGTTAAAGGTGCTGGCATCAACAAGGAATGACACTTCGGCTATGCAAGAAAATATCTTGTTTTTAATATTTTACTTATTATTTTTAGAGAGAGGGAAAGGGAAAGAGGCAGCGTGGGAGATAGACATCCATGTATGGTTGCCTTTCACCTGCCTCCAGCCACAAACCTGACTGGAGACCTGGCTTGCAACCTGGTTATGTGCCCTGGCTGGGGAATCGAACCAGCGACCTTTGGGTTCACAGGCCAGCACCTTATCTGTTAAGCTACCAGCCAGGGCTGCAAAGAAATATCTTTATTCTGAAAAAATGCCTGTTGAAATGTGTCTTTTAAGTAAATAAGTGTGTCTTACTCTCAAAGCATTTTATTTTAAATAAAATAAAGAAAACAAAATATAGAAGGAGAGCAAATGGGCTTGGCTGGTCATAACCAGGTAGCAAGCCAGGGCTCCAGCCAGGTCTGTGGCTGGAGGCAGGTGAAAAGCAACCATACATTGATGTCTCTCTCCCTCTCTGCCTCTCTCCCTTCCCCTCTTTCTAAAAATAATGAAATAAAATCTTAAAAAAACAAAACAAAACAAAACATAGTACATATAGAAAGAGTTTGGTATTGTTCATGGTCTCAGGCATTCCCTGGAGGTCTTGGAACGTAACCCCCACAGATATGTGGGGGTTCCTGTCTCAATAGATACTTCCTTTTTCTATGGGGCATTCTGGAGGTCAAAGCCACTGTCTCCAGCACAGCACAGATTTTATTTATTATTTCCAGAGACAGGGGAAGAGAATGAGGGGGAAAGGCAGAGAGGGAGAGAAACATCAATGTATGGTTGGTTGCCTTTCACCTGCCTCCAGCTACGGACCTGGCTGGACACCTGACTTGCAACCTGGTTATGTGCCCTGGCTGAGAATTGAACCAGCAACCTTTGGGTTCACAGCTAGATCAAGGGAGCTGTTTCTCACTGTGTCCCAGAACCTTACCGAGGTCTATCAAGAGGCATAAGCAGAAACACTGACATTGGACGCCGGTGGGTGGGATTGGGTAGGGAGGTGGTAGGGATGGGGTGGAGGAATGTTGTTATGGAGAATTGGCACCAAGTATAAAATTAGAAATATTAAGGAAAGAAGAATTATACTTGCCACTCAAAGTGATCTTTCAAATGCATTTCAACTTGATTTCTTACCCTTTTTTGTACTAATACATATCGATTTAAAATTAACTGTGTAAAAGTGAAGGTACCTGGAGAGCAAATGAACAGTTTTGGAAGGCTCCTCCTCCTAAGTACGATGCCATCTCTTCAGAGAGGTGATGTGTGGCCTTCTAGTCCAAAGGGACCAACTTCGCTCACCTTGTGACTGGGAAAAATAACTCCTTCTTTCGTGGTGATTGGCTGTAAGGTTTCGCTGATATAAGTTTTGTTACCTTAACTGACAGTCGTAAGTAGGACACCTCACCCAGGACCAGGCATGTGGAGAACTTGGCAGATGTTGGTTTGCCTCTGCTTCCTGCACTGGAAGCACTTGGAAGGATAAAATGCCACCCAGTTGTCACAACCAGCAACCTCGGGACAAGCCAGCCCTTCTCTGGGGCCGGGAGGCCAGGGCCATGTGTGCAAAGGCTGTGAGGCCAGTGGCCACAGGAGCCCTCAGCCAGCGGCCAGCGGCTACCACTTGGGCCCCGTGTCCTCATGGCTGGAAGCCGTGGGGGGTTACTGCACCCACTGACCCCCTCAGCTGTTCTGAAGAGCCCTGCCGCTTGCAGGAGCTGTTTGGGGTGACATTTAAGCAGTTGTATACCAGCTGGCCTTCGGATTCTAGATTTGAAAACTGCGGGTCTGTTTTAACAAGCCCTCTCCATAGGAATCTTAATTTAACGACGTGATTCATGATGGAAAGACAGCTATCTCATAAAAATCTTTTTGCCGTAGACAGCACGAAGAACACCTTAAGTTGGGTGTCTTCGAGCCCTAAGCTGGCAGCACTTTTGCATAACCCTTCAGGAGTCTGCACGTTTTTCTTTTTAATTATTTTATTGTTGTTGTATTACATTTATCCCATTTTTTCCCCATTGCTCTCCCCTGCCCCACCCTCCCCATCCCTTCTCCGCTGTCAACCCCCACATGTTGTCCGTGTCCATGGGTCATTTATGCTCATTCATCGACTAAACTGTTCCCTTCTTTCTCCCCCTCCCCCACCCCCTCTGGTCACTGTCAGCCTGTTCCTTGTTTCCATGCCTCTGGTTCTATTTCGCTTGTGTGTTTGTTTTGTTCATGAGTCTCCTGTATTGGGTGAGATCATAGATATTCGTCTTTCACCACCTCGCTTACTTCACTAAGGGTAATACTCTCCAACTCCACCCATGCTGTTGGAAAAGGCAGGAGTTCTTTCCTCCTGCTGCGTACTATTCCGTTGTGCAAATGTAGCACAGTGTCGGTCTCTGCACTCCTCCTCCCAGCCTTCCTCCGAGCCATTCTGCACACAGCAGCCAGAGTGATCTTGACTCTGACTTCCACCCTCACACGCTGCTGGCAGGAAGGTGCCACGTGGCAGCCACTTCGGAAAAAAAACAGTCTGGCGGTTCCTCAGGCCGTAACCAGGGAGCTGTCATATAAGCCAGCGGTTCTGTGCTGAGATACATGCCCAAGAGAAATGAAAACATGCACCTGCACAAAAGCTGCCACGCGGTATTCACAGCAACATTACCCGGAACAGCCAAAGTGGAGCTGAACTAAATGTCCACCAGTTGAAGGACGGGAAAGTAAAATGTGGCACCGAGTGCGGTGGGGGGTAGTGGGAAAGGGGTGCAGGCTTTCCCTTGGGGTAATGAAAATAGTCTAAAGTCAGTTGTAGTGATGGTTATAACTGTGGCTGAGCTGAAACCCACCGAACTGCACACTTTAAATGGACAAATTATATGGTAGGAGAATGCTGTCTCAGTAGAATTAAAACCAAGCTGAATCTTGCCTTTCTCTGGGTTAAATCCAGTTCTAAAGCACGTTCTGGTGATTCAACAAGTCCGTCCACCTTCCACGGCCACCCTGGGCCAGGCCACCTTCACCCCCACCCCTGCCGTCACCCCCTGGCAGGCCTGCTAGGCCACCTTGCCCTCTCACACAGTGACAAGAGTGGGCTTTTAAAATATAAACCAGAGCATCTCATTTTCCTGTGGAAAACCATCCATGTTTCCCATTTCACTTGACGTAACATTTGTTCATATAGAATCAGTTCTCCGTCCGGTCCCTGGAGTGGATTCTCAGCATCATCCTCTCTGCCACACCAGCCTTCCTGCAGGCCTTTATGTGTGGCTGGCCTCTGCCACTCGGAACCTTGTTTTGGGGTTCCTTCTGCCTGGCCCTGGGTCCGCCCACCGGCCTGGCTCCGTGTCTCCTCAGACGGGGCCTCCTGCTGCGGCCACCTTCACACTCCCTCAGCTCCATCTCCTGGCTACCTGCTCTCCCGCTTCTGCTTGTTGCTTTCTCTGCCCCTGCAGGAAGTGAGGCGCATGAGGGCAGGGATGTCTGTCTGCTTCACTCTCTCCTGGAGCCCCAGTGCCTGAAACACTGCCTGGTTAGAGGTGGGCGCACAGGCGAGTGAACAGTGCCTCCTGGGCCTCCTTTCTCCTGGGACACGAGACCACATTTTAGCCACGGCCGACGCACAGTCATCTTGTGGGGGTGCAGAGGGGAGACCCCTTTCTCAAGGCCAGAAGTCAGGAACCTCTGGCTATCTGAGTGCAGTGGGAAACTGGACATAAGTGGCAGATGAGTGGATGTCCTCCATCCCCTCCCAGGCCGGCATCTGACTCAGTCACTTCCAGCCCCTGACCACAGACGCAGGGCTTGACCCAACCAGGTGCTTCCAAGGGGTCAGACGAACATTCCTTCAGGACACCAGCACTGCAAGGACAGATAAAAATAACAATAGCCAATTACACACAGAAAATACCTGTTTTAGAAACACCAAATACACAGATGAGCAAAAGAAAAAGGTTTAAAAGCATCCCAAACCTATTGTAATTATACTGATATAATACATTTTCATATAATCTGTTATATGATTATATGAATCATATAATCATAAAAATACAGTTTTTTTAATAAGAGTTATATCACATAATACTATTGTTACCTGTTTTTTTCTTTCACAATAAATCTTGAACTCTCTGACATCATTTTTTTTTTTTTTTTTTTTTTTTTTTTTTAGAGGGGAAGGGAGAGAGGCAGAGAGGCAGAGAGATATCAATGTATGGTTGCCTTTCACCTGCCTTCAGCCACTGACCTGGCTGGACACCTGGCCTACAACCTGGTTATGTGCCCTGGCTGGGGAATCAAACCTGTGACCTTTGGGTTCTCAGGCCAGCGCCCTAACCATTGTGCTACCAGCCAGGGCTAGTCTGACATCATTTTAAATGGTTGTGTTTGTACTCCATTTGTATGAATATTGCGTAATTTCACTCATTTACTTAAGAAACATTTATGAAACATCTATTAGGGGCCAGGTAAAACCCTCATCTCATGGACCTCACAAGCAGGAGATGAACAAACAATATAGAAGCCCTCTGGTGCAATGTCATTTGAACATTTTAAATAATTAAAAATGAAAATCAGTCCTGGCTGGTGCCTCAGTGGATAAGGTGCCGGCCCCAGAACCCAAAGGTCGCTGGTTCGATTCCCAGCCAGGGCACATAATCAGGTTGCAAACCAGGTCTCCAGCCAGGTCTGTAGCTGGAGGCAGGTGAAAGGCAACCACACATTGATGTCTCTCTCCCTCTCTGCCTCTCTCCCTTCCCGTCTCTCTGGAAATAATAAAAAAAAATCTTTAAAAAAGTTCAGTTCTCTTGCCTGGCTGGTGTGACTCTGCGCAACGCAGCCTGAGCAGTTCAATCCCCAGTTAAGGCACAGGCCTGGATTGCAGGCCGGAACCCCAATTGGTGGTGTGCGAGAGGCAACCACACATTGATATTTTTCTCCCTTTCTTTCTCCCTTCCTTCCCCTATCTAAAAATAAATAATAAAACCTTTAAAAAAAATGTTCAGTTCTCTGTCACACCTAATTTGATACCAGGATTTTTCATTCAGTAACTAGCCTTTATGGAGTCTTTCTAAAGCATTCAGCCCCGTTTCCATAGGAGCAACAATGGTACTTTTGACATTCATATATAATTGATTTAGTATGGTGTTAAATCACGTGATCACAATAGCAAATACCACTGGCATTAACAGAGCTCAGCTAACAGGAGCAGAAGTGTGGCGGTTTTCCAGTGGAAAGATGGAAGGTATTAAGTGATCCACATGTTGGTTGAATGGAGACTGGTTTAAAGAGCTTCTATGGTCCCAAGTGAGAAGTACGAGAACACTGAACAGTCTTAGGGATCAAAGGTAGACTGGGACTGTTATTGGTGGACATTTTGATTGATTCCAGTTTCTCATTATATAATCAACAATCAACATGGTGAGGGGCATACTTGAGACCGCGGCCCTGCACACTTGCTGGATTGCTTCCCTGAGCAGGACTCCTGTGGAAGAATATCAGGGAGACTGGAAGAGAGAGACCTGGACAGAGAGGTATTTAGCCACTGGTTGAGAACCATCTAACAGACAAGATGGACTGAGGTCCTGGCGTGTGAACTACAAAGCCTGCCACTTAAAAGCCATTGGCTGCCACTCCCTGCTGCTAAATCTGAACACTGGTGCAGTTGCGAAGACAAAATGATTTCCAAACTGTAATGACATAATCACAGGGTCAGGCTGTTACTTCACATTATGGCTGTTTAATGGGCCTATTTGAAGCTGCTCATTCTTTCCTGAGCCTCCAGGGCAAGAGGATGTAGCTGGAAAACGCACCCACGTAGCTCCAGCCAGCAGGGAAACTGCAGCTCTCTCAGGGCTCCAGGTCCCAGGGAAGGAATAGCACTCCAGGAATTCTCCCAGGCTTGTCCCATTCTCAGGAGGAAGCCTTTTTCTTAGCCGCAGAACCCTCACCACCCAAAGCAGATCGACCTGCTGTGAATCTGTCATGTCATCATCAGAAATCCTGTTGCTCCCAATCATGGGCAGAATGGGTATCAATTTTTCCTGAAAAAGAGGAGCCCCTGCCTGCAGAATCCTGAAAGGCTACCATAATACCTTTACTCCTTGGACTTCAGGCTCTTGTTTTGTTAAAACTGCAAGGCCCAAAGGACTGTCCAGTCTTTTACCGCCTTGTGCTAATTGTATAGTTGGCCGATGCTGCCTTCTCTTGGTAGTAGCTGTGGTAGACCAAAAAAAAAAAAAAATGGCCCCCCAGAAGTTTTCAAATCCCTGGTACCTGTAAATGCTGCCTTCTCTGGGAAAAGCGTCTTTGCAGATAGGATGAAGTTGAGCATGTTGGGGTGAGGTTGTCTTGTACTATCCGGATGTGCTTGCAATTATAAAAGAAAAGCAGAGGGAGATTTGAGGCAGAGGAGAAGGCCCAGAAGAGGCCAAGGCTGTGTGAAGACGGAGGCAGAGATTGCAGGGATGCTGCCTCCAGCCATGGCACACCTGGAGCAGCCAGAGCTGGAACAGATGAAGAACAGATCGTCCCTGTCGGCCTCAGGAGGGAATGGGGCCATGCAGGGACCTTGAGTTTGAACTTCCAACCTTCCAGGACTGTGAGAGGATCAAGTTCCACTGCTTTAAACCACGACTTTGTGGTGGCTTGTTATGACAGCCACAGGAAACAAATACACTGACTTTCCATTGCGATGTCCTCTGGACCATTACTTCTTCCATCCCAGACCCCTCCAGGGGTGCTTTCCTGTCAGAATTGTCAGAATCAATTCAGGAGCATTTTTTTTTTAAAGATTTTATTTATTACTATTTTCAGGGAGAAGGGCAGATAGCGAGGAGAAAAGGGAGAGAAGCATCCATGTATGGTTTCACCTGCCTCCAGCTGCGGACCTGGCTGGAGACCTGGCTTGCAACCTGGTTATGTGCCCTGGCTGGGGAATGGAACCAGCAACCTTTGGGTTCGCAGGCTGGTCCCTTATCCACTGTGCCACCAGCCAGGGCTTTGACAAGAATTAAAACCAGTGAATTACAACCTTTGGGTGGATCCCAGGCAAGGATGTGTTTTCAAAACTCCACAGGTGGCTGTAGTTTTAGCCTAAAGCTGCTGCAGCAGGCCCGGGGCCTCTGGTCTGTGGTGTGGTAGGTCCCGGTCCATCACCGCCTCTGGTAGCAGAGAGACCGTCCTGTGTCTTTATCTATTTCCCCAACTTCTCTAGAAGTTCTGCGGGCCAGTTCCACCCAGATGTCAGTATTCAACACAAGCAGCTAGGCCCACCCGCAGCATTTGTCATTTCATCCATCAAGGGCGATGCCTGAGAATTTGCAGGCTGGACGAGCTGGTGACACTGCAGACGCAGTTTGAGCTCGGAGATCATCCAGACTCCGTTTGCCTTCCTCATCTCTGAACCTCTCACGGCTCTTCACGTAGAGCCCTGCTCTCGGTAACATTCAGCAACCTGAGCGGGATTTCTTTGAACTGTTAAACCCTTCAGGACAAGGACCTCATCGTATACCCAATTTATGTATCTTCGCCATCTCCATCAGTGCCAGATCACAGGGGGTGCCGGTAGGAGACGCATTAAAGGACAATGGCACCCACAAAACGCCCATCTGTAAGGATGCTAACGCACCGCTGGGTGCCCCCACATCCCAGGAAATGCCAAGGTACCTCAATGAGCCATTCCCAGTTGGAGGTGTGCCTTGGAAGGACCTTGTGGAGCATGAGAAGAGCAATTAAGAACTCGGTGAAGGAGGGCACCGCTGATGAACCAGAGAGCTCCTGTTTTGCTAGGTTTGGGGCCAGAGCTGAGTGGCTCCAGGAAATAAAAGAGTGATGTAAAGGGTGCGAGAACACTTTATGCTACCACCCGTCATCCTCCGTGCATGTTCCTACTCTGCTCCATGCGCAAATGCTGCCTGGCACCCACTCAGGATGAAACCATGATTGAGTGCAAATCAAGACCACGGTCAGTGGGCAAACGGAGCAGGTACCATTGGCCACCCTGCAACCTCTAAATCCACCAATGACTGTTAAGACATTTGAGGGTAACATGAAGAGACCTGCTGCGGGGAGATCAGTCTGTCTTAAAATTTGTTGCCCTGGCTGGTGGCTCAGTGGATAAGGTACCAGTCTGCGAACCCAAAGGTCGCTGGTTCGATTCCCAGCCAGGGCACATAACCAAGTTGCAAGCCAGGTCTCCAGCCAGGTCCTTAGCTGGAGGCAGGTGAAAGGCAACCACACATTAATGCTTCATCTCCCTCTCTGCCTCCCTCTTTTCCCTTCTCTGAAAATAAAGAATAAAATCTTTTAAAAATAAGATAACAGAAAACTGGTCTACCTCCCCATTTTAGTTAAGCCAAACCACTTCCGAGAAAGTGAGAAGCGACCTGTTTCTGGCGTGTGTTCACCTTCCCACCGGCGTCCTCCGCCCTGGAGGCGCAGGCCCCCGCCACCATCTGCCATGTGTCACGCTTGCAAGCACATTACTGCCATTTTCTCAGAGACCCAGAAATAGCAAATTCATTAAAAGGCTTATCGTTAAATACAATGCAGGTCTTTATGCGGGAGAAGAATCGAGTCCATGAGAGCTCCGGGCTGGAAAAGTGGGTCAGCTTGCTTTTCAAGGCGAAATTAGTACAGCAGACAGGAGCCAGCAGCGCTGCCCACACTCATCTGGCCAGGCTCTTCCTCGGGCTGCCAAAGCACGTCTGTCCAGACTCACTATTCCTGTCCTCAGCCCCTGGAGCAGGGCCCATTTGTCCCGAAGAAGCCTATTGAATTGTCTGGCGGCAGCCTCAACAAGTATGAGGGAGATTAGAGGTAGGGTTCCCTTTGCAGGTGTGCGTGTGTGCTGAATGTCACCTAAACCAGACCCCAGAAAGCAAAAGCTAATGAGGGGCCTATTCGCTGACCTCTCTCTCTCTCCTTTGGTGGGTCCTAATGTCAGTTTCCAGGGAGGTGGCTCATGCACTGTTGTCCCCAGAGAAGAGCCAATACAGAGAAGCTGTCCAGTGTCCGGTCTGCTTTCTCTGCCTTAGGCAAGCGGCCGCGCAGGACATGGGGGCCCTGGACTGGCTGAGCTGGGAAGGAACCAGCGCTGAACGGCCGGAGATGGGAAGTGGGTACCCCACTGTGGGGAGCCAGCACCCAGTATGTGAGAGGCAGACAGCACAGGGGTGAACTGGGTGCAGGTGTGTGATGGGAATGCTGCTCAGCTGTGGACCAGGCAAGTGTTCCAGAAGGTGGATGATTCCGTACTGAGAACAGTCAGCAGTTGGAAGTGGGCATCCTGTCCAAGTTCAGTAGGACCCCTGCGAGTGGGGTGTGAACAGGGGACCCAGCTCCACAGAAGGAAGGAGCTGGCAGAGTGCCGGGTTCATAGCAGACAACATGGAGAGTTTGGAAGACATTCAAGGGGGGTATGTTGATAGGAAATCTGATGTGTGGTTGTGTTAGCTGGGAGTTCGCCTTATTGTCCAGCGAATATCACTCACTCCTACCCCCTGTCCCCCCACCCATAAGCAGAAATGATTCCCTCATCCTAAGGATGACGGGCTGTTCCCTGACTTGCTTTGGTCTCTGGAATGTCCGAGGATGTGAACGTGAACAGGGGCTGTACATGCGCTGCAGGTGGTCACCTGAGTGGCTCACAGCTGGGAGCCGGCCCAGAACACCGGGGAGCTGAAATGTGGGGGGGCGGGTCAGCTCCGGCACAGTGGGCCCGCGTGAGGCTGAAGTGCGCGCCCCTGGGTGTGAGGCCTTGCGTTTTGGAGGTAGTTTGTTACAGGACATTATTATGGAAAGGCCCCCGCTGCAACAGAAGGGCTGGAACTCGCGGAAGATATTTATACTACAGAGTCCGTTTTAGGATTTCTCACGTTGTAAAAGAAAGCTTGTTTATTTGTGCATTTGCTCGTTCATTCAGCAATATTTAGTACCCGCTGACTCGACACTGGGTACTTCCCCTCATTGGTATGGAGGAGACTGTGCAAGATCCTTATGGAACTAGGTCTCCTGGCAACTTTCCCGGGGGAATTTGCAGAGGGAGAGAAGAATTCTGTCAAAAACCGAACCTTGGGGATCACTGGCCCATGGAAAAGAACCTTCAGAGAGGTATCAGGGAGACACAGGGGAAGCTGCTGTCCGGAAACCAAGGGAAGAGAGCCTTCAAGACGGCTGCCGGCTGCTCCAAAGAGGCAAGGAGCTGTGAGCCCTGAAAGCAGTCGTTCCTGCCCTGGCTGATGGCTCAGTGGCCTGAGCGCCGGCCTGTGAACCCAAAGGTGGCCAGTTCGATTCCTAGCTGGGGCACATGCCTGGGTTGCGGGCCAGGTCCCCAGGTGCAGGCCCTCAGGAAGCAACCACACATTAATATTTCTCTCCCTCTCTTTCTCCCTCCCTTCGATCTCTCTAAAATTAAATAAATAAAATGCAGGATCTTTAAACAGAGTTATAAATTCCGAATGGACCCAAAATGGCCGACCCTGCTTTTGCCCACCTTTTCCCAATCATCTTTTATTCCCATTTGTATTAAGCCCACTTGTCTTCTTACCCCCTAGGCAGAAAGGGGCGGTGAAGTCGAACACCTTGGTTGGTGTGCCCGTGTAGAGTGCGGTGGGGCAGAGAAGTGGGTCGGACTAATGCCCCAGCACTCAGGCCTCCCTCCCGCTAAGTGCCACTCAGCGGCCTCCAGGAGTCATTTATCACTGCTCCCCTTGGCCGTGGGAGCACCCTCACTTAGGCAATCAAAATGACAAGTCACCCTTCCACAGATGCCTCAACGGACAATGATGTCAAAACCATCTTTTCCTCTTGCCTTGAGGAAAATTGCACCTGTCACATCTCTGAAACAGACACAAAAGCCCCTGCCGGGAAGAACTGGCCATCTAACTTATCTTCACAGTGACAGATGCTCCGGTGTATATGATATTACAGAGGGCAACACTAGGTACCCCCATTGCCCAGCTTCAGAAGTGAGCAAGGTATGCCCATCTATCTCCTTCCTACTCCTGGATCATTTTAAAGCAACCTCAGAAGTATATTATCCGTTAATATTCCAGCGTATAGCTCTGAAATATAAGCATTCTTTTTTACAGGCTAGCCACATCCTATTCTAACATCACAAAATATTTTATCCATGTTTACATTTAATTCATGTTTCCTTCTAGTACTTCTATTGTTTTATAGTTTTGTCTCCTAAATGTTTACAATTTTTTTTCTCAAATCAAGATTTAAATAAGGATTTGTATGTTGCAATGGATTGATATGCCGTTTAGGTTTCTCTTAATCTGCAGTTTCACATAAGCACCACCCCCACCCCTATTTTTATTTATTTATTTATTTTTTACTTGTTTAAGAAACTGGGTTATTTGTCTTGCGGAGTTTCCAACAGTTTGATTTTGTTGATGGCATCCTTCTGATGCTTTTTAGCATGTTACTTTGTCACTTGTATTTCCTGCAAATCAATAATTACACCTATAAGACTGCTTAGAGTCAGGTTCCATTTTTTGGTAAAGAAATGTCATAGAAAGTGTGGACTTGCATCAGGAGGAACATACTGTCCAATGTTCTCTTTGGGGGATGTTAGCAGTCCTTCATGGTTTCTTAATTCTGTCATCCCATCTCCGTAGTTAAAACACGTCTTTACAAAGAAACTCGGGCCTTCACCTGTTTGGTTATCAGCTGGTGCGTACATATTGGAAAAGCAAAATAATGCTTGATTGTATTTCCTCCATTACCTAGTTTAAAAATAATGGTTCTTTTCCCTAACCCCATCCAAAGATGATGAATGCTATCTTTTATTGAAGGAGAAGATCATTATGGATTCAGTAGAATTTACGGACTTAAATATATTTAATATGTCTCAACCCATTGGTGTTATTCTGATGACATTCATAGGGACCATCTTTGGGCTTTAGCATCCACAGTGTAGGGAAGGCCTCTTCCCGTGTGCCCATAACAGCAACCTCACGAAACTTTTTCCTGTGCTTATAACATGTGAAAAAAATGTAGTTCCTTATATTCTCCTTTTAAATTTTTGAGTGAAGCTAAGCATCCACTGATTTGATTATTAGCTGCTCGCATTTATTTTTCTGTAAACTGTGAGTCCCTTGCCCACTTTTCTATTGGCTTCTACATTCTTCTCTTAAGATGTATACAGGGTTTTGTCAAGCAAGCAAGCAAAATAGAGCAAGAGGCATGGAAACAAGGAACAGACTTTCAATGTGCAGGGGGGAGGGGGAAGGGAGAAAGAGGCAAAGAAGAGGAACAGTTTAGTCCAGGAACTAGTAAAAATGACCCATGGACATGGACAGCAAGGTGGGGACTGACTGTGGGAGAGGGGAGAGGGAGGGTGGGGCAGGGGAGAGAAATGGGGGGAAATGGGATAATTGTAACACAATAATGGTGGTGGTGGGGATAATGAGGACATGATGATGGTAACCATGATACAAGAACCTGTATGTTTCCTGCTCTTAGACAGGTGTCTTTAACTCTTCCCCTAACTTGTACCACTGCACTGGTTTGCATGGCAGCAGCAGAGTCATTCATTCTTTCACTAACTGGTTTTTACCGGGTGATGCAGAGCAAGGTCACAGGTCACTCTGAATTCACATCCTTCCAGCCTTCAGACCCACTAGGCTAGAGAGTTTCTCTCCCAGATTAGGGAATAAAGTCCCAGAGAGGACTCTGCTTGCCCTGACTTGGACCACATACCCATCATGTGCCAATCACTTTGGATAGAGGGGTGGGATTCTAGCATCAGCCTAGCTGGTTATACCTACTCACCCCTGTGGACAGAGAGGCCAGCACGGACGGTGTAAGGGATATTGCTTTCTGAGGAAAGAAATACAAAGTCGGCACCCTGCTAGAGCCAGCCATTATGTCCTGTTACACCAACCACCTCATGGTGGTTTTATGTATTTGCCCCTAAGTTGTAAGCTCCCAGGGCAAGAACTATGGCTTTTGTGTCTTCACATCCCTCCTAGGATTGTGCTTGATGAAGGGACGGACTTCCATGTGGATGGAAATTGATGACCTGGAACTGACTCCTTTCTGAATATGAGCCAGATCAGAGGATGCAAGATTCTGTAGCTAAAGCCCAAGGACATAAAAGTGGGATTTCCTGGGAGTCTCATGGACTGCAACTTGAGGGTGTTTTAAGGCCCTTTACCCTTTTTATGAGGGTCTTTGAGGTTCAATGGAAGGAACATTGAGAATAAAGAGATAAAGGGCCAATTGTGGCTTATTCATATAAGCTATGTGACCGTGCAGAAGTCATAGACTCCTGGGGACAAAGTTGCCTTATTTATGAAATGAGGAAGAAATGGTCTTGGGGGTATCATGCTGACAATCTTAAAATGCCATGAGTATATTCACCTTTCTTTTTGACATTTATTGACCCCTTTTGAAACTCTGTTCAACATCTGAGCAATGTTGCGATCAGGTCTCATTTTGTAAAGGTCATTGTATTTTTCTGGCACAAGTTAGAAATGTGATGGTAACCTTTCTGATTTAATTTGAAACCTCAGTTTAGTAAAAAAAGAACTCTGGACTAGAAATCAGGAGACAAGCTTTAGATTCAGCTCTGCCCTAATGAGACAAAGAATATTGCTTAAACTCTCTGACCTTGACTACCTCATTTATACGTGACACAGCTGGTATAAGTTGGGTGAAAGGCAACAGCTAACTTTAACTTTCTAAGACACTGGAATGGGAGAAACAGCCTGCCTCCCTTTCTCCTTCAGTAATAGAACCATCTATGCTTTCACTGCCTCCCTTGAGCTATGAAATTACGTTCCAGCCACTGGAAGGCGAGAGAAATGATGTGTATACCAGTGACTTCTAGCCTAAACACAAGCTGCTTACCCTGGACATTCACTATCTCCTCTTCTTATTGATAGGAATGGCAACAAATGTGGCGGTAGCCTTGGGCCCAGATAATAGAAGCTGCAGGTTGAGAATTGATGAAGGTCGAAGGCCAGAGCCTTCCACCTACTTCTGACCACCACTGGCCTTGGGACTGTTATGAGAAAGAGAAAAATAAATTCCATTTTATTTAACCTTCTGTATTTTGAGTGGTGCTTTGTAGTAGCTTAGCCTACTACAGAATTTGGTTTTACTTAAGACCCTACTAATCAGAGAATTAGAATTCACTTTTACCTAATTGGCACTTCTGTTTTCTTTCAGTGGTGTACGTAGTGGTTAAGAACACAGGCTCTAGATGGAGAATGGAAAAAGAGTCCTGGTTTGGTTGCTGTCCAGCACCATAACCTCTGTCACATGACCCAGTCACTCCATGACTTAGCTTGTCAACCAATAAAACTGAACAACAATGAGGCCTGCTTGCTGTGGGATTATTGTGCAAATCAGTTAAGAAAAGATATCTAAAGCTATGAGCCTAGTGCCTGGCTCCTTGTAAACTCCCAGGAAGTGTTTCTATTATCAGTATTGTCTGGATTACCCTCACTGCCAGCTTCATCATCACTTATTTATGTCCTTTTAAAATTGGCTGGCGGAGCACTGAGTATTTTGGAAACTGTATAAGAATAGTCATGCATCCTAGATTCAGCACTCTGGGATTCTCTGTACATCTATGTGACAGACAGTGAGTTCAGTGCCAGGAGTAGGTACGTGTCCTAAAGCATTCCTGCTGCTTGTAATGTCTTCTGCAGGCTGAAATGAGCGTGGCATTCATATGCCCATGGTCCTGTGAGCTCAGCGTCCTCCCAGGGGCCAGAGCACCTGAGCTGAAGTCAGGAGCCATGAGGAAAGTCGAATGGTTTATTTTGTTTATAATTGTCATCCTTACGTTTGCTTTTTGATTCTTAATGCCAATGACAAGTGTCTAAGGAAGAAGCCTTCAAAGTTACCATTCATGTGAATAACCTTCCCTTTAAAATATATATATATATATATATTTTTTTTTTTTATTTCATTATTTTCTAGAAAGAGGGGAAGGGAGAGAGGCAGAGAGGGAGAGAGACATCAATGTATGGTTGCCTTTCACCTGCCTCCAGCCACAGATCTGACTGGAGACTTGGTCTGCGACCTGGTTATGTGCCCTGGCTGGGGAATCGAACCTGCAACCTTTGGGTTCGCAGGCCAGCGCCTTACCCGCTGTGCTACCAGCCAGGGCTTACCTTCCCTTTTAATAAAATACAGTATTGGATATAGAAAAGTCACATAGTCTATTGGTTCATGTCATTTTGGAACTTCACCAGTATTTTATAATTTTCCTGTCCTTTGATCATCATCATTTACCAAGTAATATGTATTTTGCAGGAATTAGACAATGCAAAACAGCAAAAATGCTTTTTTTCTGACCCTTCAAATCCCCTTTAATTCCAGCACCTAAAAATAACCGATCCTTAAATCCTTAAATCGGTATTACTCCAGGCTCTGCCCCCACCTTCCTGCCCCGTGCCCCTCAGCCCAGGCTCTCTTCCCGGAGCACAACACCCCACCCACCCACCTCTGCGCCAGCGAGCACCCTCTGTCCTCACAGGGCTGCTGCCCTGACTGTGTCTGTCAGAGCTGCAAGCCCTGAGCTCCTGTCTTTTTCTCCTGTGCCTTTGACACTAACTCACAACAGGCAAAATCTGAAGAACTCCTGGCCTAGCACATCCCAAAATAAGGGATGAGGGATATTCATTGTCATTAAAATAAGAGAAAGAACTCAGCGGGGGCCAACTGCTGGGGTAAAACCAGTTAAACAAGTGGCTTTATCACAAAGCTATTTAAATACTCTGCAAGCCCATTTAACCTTGAACTCCCTTGTTCACATCCACTCCCTTTGGGAAATAGTAATTTAGTCGCACCATTGCATTACCAGGAGAGGAAACTTGGTTTTCTCCAAGGGATTAAGGGACTTCTTGTCCTACTCAGGGCCCGCTGGTTGATACCGGCTGGACTGGGCCCTGGAACTGAGGTCCCTCGTCATCAGCCCTGTGCTTCCTCTACCTTCCCACAGGTTCGTCATGTTTCCACCTGAACGTTTGCCTGTGTTTGTGTGGAATGATCCTGGACTGCACGTGACCCGAAATTAACTAATCAGCGTATTCTGTCCCATTATCTGCAGGAATTAGCATTAGACAGGTGACCCTGCTCAGATGAATAGAGTCAACTTTGAGACTTCTGTCAGAACTGTTGACAAAAGGAAGCTATCATTCCCGGGACACGCTAAACTGGTAAAATTTAACCATGATGCTTGCTGCCTGTGGCTACTTTATCATAAACTTACCTAAAGACAAAGCTGGCTCAGAGAAAAGCAAAACTGGGAGATGGAAAGAGATCATCAGGATGATCTGGGCCTCTGTACGTGAAGCTAACAGTGGCTCTGGGCTTTTCAGGTACATTGCTTTTTTCCTCAACCAGTGGATTTGGGATTTCTTTTTCTGTATCTAGAAGAATCCTGATTATTACTTCTGTACATTTTTTTAGTATGTAGTTGTTAAAATATATATATATACAAAAAGTATCAGGCCAAGAAATACTGAATTCCATAATCCCTGGATTTTTCTTTTTTTAAGCAAAGAAGGGATTTATGAAGTATGGCCTAAACACATCTTCTACCTTCTAGAACTGGCAAATGTTAAAAGACAGGCTGAGGGAATTCAGCCAAGATAAAGAACAGTGTCACCATTAATGAAACTAGAGGTGACTTTATACTTGATTTTATTACCAGAACCCATCCTGACAGCCTCCCAGGACCCACCTCCAGAATGTGTTCATAGGAGTTTGAGAGCTATCAGACCTGGACTGAGTGAAAAGCAGTCTGGATTCAGAGTCTGACACGTATCAAGCGTTCACTGAATGTTTGTTGAAGAATAATTTGTGCCAGTTTCTGATTTTATTACCTGGAATGAGTAAAATCACCAATTTCATTTTTTATTAGGTAGATGGGAATGAGACTTGTATGCCTGTCTTCCAAGGCAGCCCTGCATAATTTCACGTGCAGTTAACCCAGCTGAATGGTGTCTGTCCCCTGTCTGTCATACAGAGTTCTTCATTCTCCTTCTTCATCATTCATTCATTCGTTCTCCCTCTGTTGAATTTTGGACCAGGGGGTCTGCTAGATGGCGTGGATACAGTGGGGTGTAACAAACAGCCCCTGCTCGTTCATGTCAGCAGCCTCTCTCACAAGACCTACTGTGTGCCTGCTAGTTTCCTGGCCCAGTGTTTCGCGTCTGGACGCAGAGTTGAGTTATGTCCTGACTCTGTCCTCAAAGCCAGAGGACTCTGCAGTGGTGAGCCCCCTAGACCATGTCCTATCCTCAGGGATGCTGGGGCAGAAGAAGGTTGACAGTCACCGCTGTGGGTGAAGAGGAGCTTCTGGGCAACACTAAGCAGGATTGTTGTGTAGTCAGCCTTGGATTTGGAAAGAACGCTAATAGAACAGGGGTGAAGTAGAGGAGTCATAGGCAGGGTGGTTTGGAGGAAGATTCCAGAAAGTTTTAGGCAGTGCAGAGAGCAGGCTTTCCCTCAATTTTACAATTTTAGTAGGTGTTCTTACTCTCGTCATTGCACGGAGGTTCCCAGAAGAGGCTTGTGCAAGGAGTTCAAGGGCATATTTCTGAAAACAGAGTAGCTACACCCAGTAGCCCAACTTCTGCATCTCACCAGCCGGTGGAGGCAGCACAGACAAGCCCACATCTCCCGGGGAGGCCTCGGACTTGGCCCTGCTGCCAGAATCTGTCTCAGGTTTAAATACTGTGGACTGACCGAGGCAGAACGGTCAGATGGCATATCCCTATACCCCAAAACTAGATTTTTTTTTCTGATTATAATTGAGCTATATACTCCTCATAGAAAAAAATGGGGAATACACAAAAGTAACAGAGAGAGACAGAGAGAGAGAGAAGAGTTGATCACCCTTCATTTTTATCATCCAGTGACAACTCTGGTCATGCTTTGGTATATTCTTAACCCTCCTCTTTGGTGAGATATGTATGTATGAATTTGGAACCATGTTGTACCTTCAATTTTATATTCTTTTTATTTTAACATTAAAGTCATCTACTCCTGATTTTTTGAGGTCCTCAACATGGTAGGCTGGCATGGACCATTCTTCCATAGATGTTTCTGGTAACACAAATCAAAGACCAAAAAATGGGCTGGCCCATGAACTTGACCCCTGTGGCCCTTCCCTTCCTGGTATAGAGGTTAAGTGAGCAACACCCACCATCCATAAATTGAGACCAGAAGGCCCTGCTGCTTCGTAAAGGCCCCCTGTAACCAGAGCACAGGGTTCTGCTACGGCTGGGAAGGCAGCTTGTGAAGGTGACCGGAGTATCATAAATGGATCTGTGGGTTTTGCTGAAGTTTGCTTGGACAAATATATTTAGCTTGAAACATACTGTTTATCTGAGGCTTAGGTGGAAGATACAATAAATGGATTGAACACTGTTTAAAGAGATTCCCCCAGAGAGCAGTGGAGAAAGTAAAACTTCATTTAATAGAGGCCTTCAGTATATTTATCTTCCCCACGGCGGGATTTGTCTTGTAAAGCTGCTTTGTGGACCGGGAAGGGACCACAGCAGCACGCGTATCACTGACGGAACAAGTGGCCGCGCGTCCCTGCAGGTATGTACTACGCAGTGCCTGCTTTCGGAATTTCAATTTGTAAAATGGTCATCTGAACCGGTAAGCGTGGAGAGTGGCTGTTTCCGCTTTTGCGTTGGCACCGTTTTGTTTGTATGCGTTCACGGCTTACCAGGGTTGACGCTCCAACTGGATGGCTTCTCTGTTCAGTCCTTTCCTGGGAGAGGTGGTGGGATTTCTTCATACTGGCTTTGTTCACAGAAGTATCACTAACGCATAGGCACATCTGCCGTCCAGGGTGACTTACCGAAGGAGCTATGGCTAGTCTTCGTTTCCCAAAAAGCTGTAAACGAGTCATCTGAGATTTGAAAGACAGGGCGAGGCAGCTGGAAACTCACCGGAAGGCAGGCAGGCCCGTTTCTGCGTGAGTGGTCGCCGGGGCTGGTAGGAGCAGGGGCTCCGATTAAGAACCTTCGGGAAACACTGCCCTTGATCTCTGTCGAAATTGTTGCGGGAGGCAGTTGGGCTTCAATTCCTGAGAAGCTTGTGCCTCACGGCTCAGTGCCGTGTGCAGCGAGGCACCTGGCAGCAACTCTCTGATGGGCAACCGTGAGATTTTAATCAGTGTCTTGGGCTCCGTGTAGAGGTCCATTCCGAGCCAGGAGCCCAGCCTTGCTTGGGACCTGTTCTGAGCCATTTCCACCAGGGAAGGGACAGCAACTACGTGACTGTCGTACTTCCGGGCACTTCCGTACCCCAGCTCAGAGCTCTGACTATCCCTGCGTGCGCTGGGAAGCCCTCAGAAGCTTTTGAGCGGTGAAGGACATCACTTGAGTGACTGTAAGCAGACTCTGGGTGGCAAGACAGAAACAAGGATGAAGAGGCCACTGTGGTCCAGGCGAGAGGGGCTCCTGGCCCAGGTTAAGGGGAACATGGGATGGTGAGAAGTGGGGAGATTCGGGATTGGCTGATGAGGTAGATGTGGGATGTGAGAGACAAGGTGACACCAGCAAACTCTTATTTCCCATTTTCTTATTGTGCTAAAATATCAATAACAAAATTTACCATTTTAAGCATATAGTTCTATGGCATTAAGTATCAGTACACTCACGTTGTAATACAACCATTACCACTATCTCTAGAACTTTTTCATCCTTCCAAACTGAAACTCTGTACCCTTTAAATATTTTCATTTTTTATGTATGCATTTATTTTTAGAGAGAGGGGAAAGGAGGGAAAAGGAGAGGGAGAGAAACATCGATGTGGGAGAGATGCATCAATTGGTTGCCTTTCATGTGCCCCCAACTGGGGCCTGGCTGCTGAATTATCCAGGTCCCTTGATGGGTTCTGAAGTCAGCCACCTCCTGAGAGGGTGGGTTTAGGCCATTTGCCTTGATGTTTTGGTCCAGTAGATGGTGAGTGAAAGAAAGCAGACAGGTGGCAGAAGGGTAGGCAGGTGGCCTGTGAGGCACCAAACCCAGGAAAGGGTGGGTCTGCTCAAAATCTCAAAATTTCAGATGTGTTGTCTCCAAAAACAAGGGATGATCCCTTTTGAGGGGATAATGTGAGGAGAGAGAAGGAATAAACATTTAGCAAGTACCTCCTACATAGAGTATCACTGTGTAATGAGTACCTACTGTGTATGAGTACCTAGTATAGAATGAGTACCTACTATGTAATAAGTACCTACGATGTATGAGTTCCTACTGTGTATAATTACCTACCACGTAATAAATACCTACTATGTGTATCTACTGTGTATGAGTAACCACTATGTAATTAGTACCTACTATGTGTGAGAACCTACGATGTATAAGTACCTACTATGTAATGAGTATCTACCGTGTGTAAGTACCTACTGCGTATGAGTACCTGCTATGTAATGAGTACCTACTATGTGTGAGTACTTACTGTGTATGAGTACCTACTATGTATGGGCTCCACCATGCTTCTGCCTTCCTTCATTCTCTTCTCCACGCAGAAACAATGTCTTGTTTCTGAAGTTATGGAGAGGCACTCAGTCTTTCCTCATGGAGCACAATGTTAGCTGTGGGTTTTTCACAGATTTCCTCTATCAAGTTGAAGAAGTTCCCTTCTATTTCCACTTTGGTGAGTGGTTTCTTTTTTTTATCATGAAGGGGTGTTGGATTTTGTCAGATGCTTTTTCTGTGTCTATGGAAACCACCTTGTGACTTTTTTCCTTTGTTCTACTCTATCGTCCTTTATTCTCTCCGTGCAGTGTATGACAGTAACTGATCTTCAGATGTTAAATCAACTTGGCATTCCCACTTGGTCATGGTGTATAACTCAGCAGTAGCTGATCCATTTTCTAGTGTTTTGCACCCCAAACTGTTCTTTTTGAATCAATTGGAGCCTTAAGCCCTCCTTGGACTCCCCTGGCACCACAGAGATCGCCCAGGGGACAAGGCCACACAGGTACCCTCAGGGGGCCTTGATGTGATATCACCCCTTCCTTGCTTCCACCCTTCCCCACTTCCCTGTTTCCTTACTGGTTTCTCCTGGGGACGATTTCTAATAAATCACCTCTACACAGACCTCCTCAGGGGCTCCTCGTGGGGACTAGCCTAAGCCACCACCGCTGAGCCATCTCTGGCCACACGGGCCCCATCACACACCCGCCCTCCTCACACTCACGGTGGCTTTCCCTGCAGGTGATCTACGCCCTGAACACCCGCCAGGACGAGGCAGCGGCCAGCGTGGAGGCGCTGCGGGAGGCCCACCAGGAGGAGCTCTGGACCCCCGGGGCGGAAGCCAAGGCCAGGCCGGTGCAGGAGCAGGACGGGGACGCCCTGCTGCGGCGCATCCAGGCCCTGGAGAGCGCCCTGGAGCTACAGAAGAGGCTGACGCAGGAGGCGCTGGCCCAGTCGGCCACGTGCCGGCAGGAGACCAAGGAGCGGGAGCTGCGGGCGGAGGCGGAGCACGCGGAGCGGGTGCTCACCCTCTCCAAGGAGATGCTGGAGCTCAAGGCTGACTACGAGAAGCGCCTGCGGCACCTGAGGAGCCACGAGGCGCCCCCGTGGGGCCCGCTGTCCCAGGACAGCGCGGAGCCCAAGGCGGAGCCCAGCGCCGGGCCGGAGATGCGCGAGGTCCTGCAGGAGGTGGAGCGGCTGCGGGCGGAGAACCAGCAGCTGGGCCAGGACTACGCCCGCAAGGCCGAGGAGCTGCAGGCCACCTACGAGCGGGAGAACGAGGCCATCCGGCAGGCCATGCAGCAGTCGGTGAGCCAGGCGCTGTGGCAGTGGCAGGAGAAGGAGACCGACCTCCGGAAGAACTTCCAGGTCCAGGAGTCGGCCCTGCAGGCCCAGGTGCGGAAGCTGGAAGGGGACCTGGAGCACAGAGGCCGTAAGATAAGTGACCTGAAGAAGTATGCCCAGAAGCTGAAGGAGAGGATTCAGGTAAAGCAAGACCCCTGTCCACCGTCCAATGGGAGAAGCGTGACCCCTAATTGTGAACACTGACTATGTGTCAGGCACTGGGAAGAGCACCTGACTTCTGCCGAAGTGAGCTTTCCGCCCTTATCTCCATTGAGTTAAATCGCATTTATTCAGCACAGATGTATTGAACACCTACTATGTGCCAGGCCAGGGCTAGGGGCCGGAGACATATAGTGAGCTTGACTTGGTCTCTGACCTCAGTGAGCTTAGATTTCCAGTTTACAGATGAGTAGACAAGACTGAAAGTGAGAGGCTGAAGGGCTGGCCTACCTGGCACGCAGCTCATCAGTTTTTGAACTCAGGTCAGCCTCATTTTAAAGATCCTGCTCATTCCATAACTTGCCTGTCCTAAAATCCTTGGGACTTTGTATTTGTGAGACCCAGACCATCAAGTCAGTTATGTGAGCCCCACGGACTCACAGAGTCCTGTCCCTAAAATGTTCCTAAGACTCTCTGAGCCTTTTTTTTTTTTTCTGTCCCAGATACTTTTATCGTGGTTGAGCCTCACCCTAGAAAGGTTAAGTAACTTCCCCGAGGTCATACGACTAATCAGGGGGTGAGTGAAGAATTTGACGAGCCCTGAGCCACTGAATTCCAGAGACCAAGGGCTTATGCAGTGCACTTCCCCACCTTTCAGATCTGATGTTCTGTAAGCAAAGGATGTCTCTACACAGAACTGTAACCAGAGAAATGAGACCCTGTCTGTCTGTGTAGGACCTGGACGTGCAGCTCAAGGAGGCTCGACAGGAGAACTCAGAGTTGAAAAGCACCGCAAAAAAACTTGGCGAGAAGCTGGCTGTGGCCAAGGACAGACTAATGCTGCAGGAGTGTCACTTGATACACAAAGCCGGTGAGATGCCCTAGACCGATCTCCTTACAGACGGAAGGTTAGCCGCCAGGTTGGAGGCTGCTGGGGGAGTAGAGTGGGGGGCAGAGCTGTTTGGTCTGATCCGTCTGGTGGGCCAGTCTGGTCCACGGAGGACACAGGTGAGCCTGAAGCTCTCAGCACTGGCCTTTGTCCAACACTTAGGCAGCACCTCATACTTTTTAAATAACTTATTGAGATGACATCGGTTAATAAGATTATTTAAGTTTCAGTTGTACAACTTGATTAATGCATTTGTATACTTACTCTGTGTGCTCGCCACCTGAAGTCTGGTTTTCTTCTCTCACCATGTATTTGACCCCTTCACCCTCTTTGTCCTCCACAACCCCGCTTCCCCTCTGATAACCACCAGACACGTTATACTGTTAACATTATTGCACACCGTGCTCTTACAGGGTCTTCCCCATAATTTTATGAGATAGGTGGTGTCCGTATCACATGTTACAGATGAAGAGATGAGTCTGAGAAAGGGTAAATGGCTAGGTCAGGCTAGGTCACGGCCGGCCATACTGGTTGCTGGTAGGGCTGCTGTTTGTGTCTAAGGCTCTGGCTCCAAAGTGTCCCCTCATCAGAAAGTTCTTGAATACCTACAGTGTGACCAGCTTGACACGGGAAGAGATAACAACATCACAGGGACATTACAGCCCACAGCGTGTTTTGGTAGGGTGGATGTGGCCCAGGCAGCAGGAGGGTGATGTGTCAGGACGGGAGGAAATCACCGAGGGCTGGAAAGGTGCAGAGGAGGAGAGGTTCAAATTGGAACCACAGGCATGTGGAGGGTTCAGAGCAGTGGTCTCAAAAGTGGGGAGTGAGTACCTCGGGGATTATGGGAAGAAAGTGAGCAATTCTAGTTATATTTATTTTTTGTCTTTTTTAAAAATTCCCTTCAGCCCTGGCTGGTGGCGCAGTGGATAGGTGCTGACCTGCGAACCCAGGGGTCGCTGGTTCAAATCCCAGCCAGGGCACATGGCCAGGTTGTACCCTGGGTCTCCGGCCGGGCCTGTGGCTGGGGGCAGGTGAAGGGCAGTCATACTGCATTGATATTTCTCTCCCTATCTGCCTCTCTCCCTTGCCCTCTTTCTAAAAAATAATAATAATAAATAGGATCTTTTTAAAAATTAGTTAATTAAATTAAATTTAAAATCCCCTTCAGTTTAAATCCTTTGAATGTACGTATCTCCAGGAACATGCTCATTTTTTTTAACCTATAGAAAACGCAATCACAAAATTAAAGATGAATACCATAGTTTAAGAAGGGCGGGCAGGACAGCTTTTTGAGTTCAGGGTGCTGCTTGAGGAAAAATGACAGCCACAGCCGTGGCTCTGCTTGAGGCCCATGGGGCCCCAGGGCAGGGATCCCCCAGGGGAGTCGTGGGCAAAATCGCTCAATAGCTAAACAGGGACCTCATTGTGGAAGACCTCAGACTGCAGCCAAGGCCTAGGGCATTCCAAATGATATTGATCTTTTGCTTACAGATGACATGAAGACAGAGCGGATTTCAGAGAATGAAGGCTCAGGGAAGGGCAACGACTTGGAATCCCGCAGCCCCCGTCCTCAGCAGGATCAGAAGCCTCCCAAGGAGTGTGTGTGCGCGAAAGGCAGTGCAGAGCCGCAGGTAGTGTGCGCCCCGGCCCTGGGGATGGAGAGCACGTGGGCGGCTGCGGTAGAAGGAGCTTCGGGCAGAGATACACCCCCAGCCAGAGCGGGCCCACCTGGAAGCAGCAGGTGCCATGGCTCCAGGACGGGTGTGTGGGCCTGAATTCCCGCCAACCTCCCACCAGCCTCCCACCAGCTTCAGGCCATTTGAAAGTAGGAGACGGAGAAGGTAGCAGAATTCTCCCAACTCCTTACCTTTGACTCCGGGGAAACCGGGCCCTTGCCTGGGATTCCCGCTGTACATTCTGAGTCAAGACAAAGAAAACATCTTCAGAAACCACTGCAGCATCTGCTCCTGTGACAACAGATACACTGTTCCAAGGAGCCCTTTCCCGATGGCGTGTGAGGTCAGGCCTCTTTTAAATATCAGATAGATAGCCGTATAAACTTTATTCACCTTGTGAAACAGGCTGTAATGTCAGTACACCGACCCTGTAAAGGTCACGCCCAGGAGAAACCGTGGTTTCTGCCGGCCACCCCGCTCTGGCAGGTGTACCAAGGCCCTGTCTCTTTGCAGACCAAGAAGGAGGTGCGCGTGGAGGCGGAACTGCTGAAGCAGCGGTACGAAGAGGACCTCCGTAAAGTGCAGCGTCAGACAGACGAGGAGAAGAAGCATCTCAAGGAGCAGCTGGTGAAGCGCCTGGAAGAGCTGGTGAAGGCTCACACCGCCGAGGTCAAGTCGGTCCGCTCGTCCGTGGAGGCCGAGAGGAAGAGGCTGCGGATGGTGAGGTCGCGGCGCAGGCACGGTCCCCTTCCCGTGTCCCCTTCCCATGTCCCCTTCTCGTGCCCGTACCTCCCTCTTTCCTCTCTGCCTCTTCTTTCCTGCCTCAAACATTTCCTGAGCTCCCGCTGTGTGCAGAAGGAAGCCACTTCTCTGTCCAAAGGGAGTTCGGGGTTTTTTGGAGGCCAAAGGGCCACCCTAAGACCACAGGCTGGAGTCGTTGACAGGGGGATAGGATTGTGTCATGTGGGCACCTACCGCAGGGAAAGTCAACCCCGCTCAGCACAGGCAGAGAGAAACAGCATGCAGCCATCACTGCGGCCTGGCTGATTGTGGGGACTTAACTCACCCCCCACCCCCCACCCCCCGCCCTGTGTGAGCCTCAGGTCCCTCCAGTATTAAACAATGATAATAGCACCTCATAGCATAGCTGCAAGGATCTGCGTGAAGAAAGCAAAGCGGGCCCTGGTGCCTGGGGCTTTCTAAGCACTGCATAGATGCAGCTAATTAGTTGGTCGCCTGGCAATGTTCGGGAAGATTCTCAGCCCCTGGGTGCTGTGCAGCCGCCCACCCACGGCGGGAAGGGGGGCTCGGCTGAGGAGGAATCAAAAGCCTCATCTGCCCTGTTTGCTGGGAAAGCAAGTAACATGTGAATGTTTCAGGAAAACAGTGAAGTATGAATATGACTGTGAACATAGGTGGTGCTTGAATTACAGTCACCCTCCCCCGTTATTCATGAGGGGTGCATTCCACGACACCCCCGTGGGTGGCTGAGACCACGTGGATAATGCTGGGTCGTACCTACACCATGTTTTTTCCCATGAGTACGGACCTGTGATAAAATTTCACTTACAAATTAGGCATGGTAAGGGATTCACAACACTAACAATAAAATAGCACAGTTATAACGAGACACTAATGGAAGCCATGTGAATGGCTTTGGAGCTCCCTGAACCAGCCCTGCCGTGGTGACAGTGGACATCACCCCGTGGAGAGACACTGCACGGGGTGCAGAGCCCCAGCCGCACGGAATGGGGGTGTGGGGGTGTCACTGCACTCCTCAGAGTGACGTGCAATTTAAAACATGAATTGCCTATTTCTGAAATTTTATGTGCAAGGTCTTGAGACTGTGGTTGACCTTGTGACTGAAACCACAGAAAGTGGAACTGCAGGTAAGGGAGGAACCCCCGTGTTACAGGAAAGCCACTTTATAGAGAGAACCTAAGAGCTCACACCCTCAGCTTTGAGTTTTCCATGAAAGATAATCATGTGTCACTTAAGAACACCGTGTTGTGTGACGATTACAAGTAGTGGGTACACAATACACATATGTTAGGTAAATAAATGAACTCAGGGCACAGCCAAGCCCTGACTCCCACCAGCTATATGACCATAGCCCATTCACTGAACCTCTCTGAAGCCTGAGTAGAAATAAGGATACATACTTCAAGGGCTTATTATGCGGTGAAAGTTCTAATACACAGTGGCAGTGATTAGTTACCATGTGGATTGAGTGACAGCATGTCTGATAATATTCTTTAGTGCCCGGTATACTTTATACTTACAAAGCATAAGACTTCTATTTTTATGAACACATTTAATTCTCCCAACAATATCACAAAATTGGTATCCATATTCCCATTTTAGCAGTGAAAAAATGGAGACTTAAAAAGGTTCTGTTCAATAATGAACAAAACTAACAACAAGCAAAACAGAACCAAATATATGAATACAGTGAATAGGCCTTCAGTGGTCAGGGGGAAAGGAGTTGTGGGGAGGGGGGGAGGCAGAGGCAAGAAAGGGGAGCAGCTTAGACAAGAACCTAGTATAAAGGAACCATGGACATGGACAACAGGTGGGATTGACTTTGGGGGGAATGGGTGGGTGGGGAGGGGGACAGAGGGGAGCAAAAAGGAGATGGATGTAATACAACAACAATAAAAATAAAAATAAAAATAAAAAGGTTCTGTGTCAGCTCCCACAGACAGTGAATGGTGGAGGAAGCATTAAACCCTGACGGCCTAACTCCAGAGCCCCTGGTTCCCTACCCCTGTGCGGAGCAGGAAGCGGCTGCGTTGAAAGCACTTTTCTCCTCATAAACTGTGACTAGTCGCACAAATCCAGTAATCAGACTCCACCTGAACTGAGCTTCCATCCTGGGCCACCGTCTGTCCGTGGGAGGGGCAGTAGCTCTCCCAGAGCTGCAGGTTGCCCTGGTAACCTTCCTCCAGGCCTGACTCAGTGAAACCCCACTTCAGCTTTAACCAGGGGGCAGGAGTCAGCTTGGGAAGTGAGTATTGTAGAAATACACTGTGTTCTCTCCTGGGGTTGGGGGTTGGGGCTGTGTGGTTTGGTTTTTACTTTTGGATACTTAGAATATAAATTACATAAATTAGGCCCTTGAAGAGGCCCCAAATCTAGGATCATGGACTGAAAATAGACAGCACTTTCCCCTCTAGAGTTAAGAGGGCACTGTTTCTTTGAGTCCTTTGCTGTAGGCATATTATATATTCTTTTTTTTTTTTTAAGATTTTATTTATTATTTTTAGAGAGGGGAAGGGAGGAAGGCAGAGAGGGAGAAAAACATCAATGTATGGTTGCCTTTCACCTGCCTCCAGCCACGGACCTGGTTGGAGACCTAACTTGCAACCTGGTTACGTGGCCTGGCTGGGAATCAAACCAGTGACTTTTGGGTTCGCAGGTCGGCACCTTTCCACTGAGCCACCAGCCAGGAGTATATTATATATTCTTAATACTACTTTCCCCTGAAGAAGACACTACAGTGGATGGGCTGGAGTTAACCCAGGAGGCCTGTCTGTGTTCCCCATTCACAGAACCAGAGGCCATTATCATGGTCACCTTGACTGACAGGACAGAGTACACACCCTGTAACAAGCACTTGCCTACATCGATTCCTAGGGAGAGCGTGGGAATACGTAGAGTCTGTACTGGGCCATACTAATACCGCTGCATTCCACGTCTCATCAGTATCACCGAAGATTCTGGGTGGCAAGCATTGCACACCCCCCTGGGCAATGAGGCAGAAAAGGAATTTGGTAACAGGTAATGGTGCATATCTTCTGCAAGACCAGGGAACTAAGCAGCTGCCTAGCCAGAGATGTCCCAGATCTACCGCAAGACTGAGGATGCCCAGCTGCCACCTCTGAGCCCAGAGCTGCAGTTTTCACTGCTGACACCACCAATACCGGACCCTAGACCTGGCCTGGGGAACCACATCCTCTTTCATGTGGTAGCCGCAACCCACACATGGCTATTTACATTTAACTGAATCACACTTAAATGAAATGTAAGATTCAGTGTCTCAGGGGAACCAGCTGCATGTCAAGCACTCAATAGCTGGGTGTTGCTAGAGGCTGCTGTACTGGATAGTGTGGCACTGAGCCAGTTCTCCGTATTAGCTACAGTATGTTTTAGCACATTTACATCATCATCACAGACTTCCATCGGCCAGTGCTGGTCTGGAATGACCGATCCTGCTGCCCTGGAAACTGAAATTGCCAGATCTGCATGCCTCCCATTTGTACATGTCCGTGGCTTCCGATTCAGAATCTGGGATGGTTGTGTCTGAGTGATGGAGCCACCCTCACCTGCCCAGGCCTAGCTGCAAGGGAGTCTGGCAAGATAGGTCTGATGGGTGCAGATTCTGTGGTAGAAGGGGGTCTCTGATGTAGCAGATGGAGACTTTCCCAAACAGCTGGAGGAGGACCAGATGCTGTGAAGCCGGAAGGAGTGACAGTTCTCTGCTCCATGATTTGGTCCTTGTCTCAGCCCTGCAGACAGGGGTTTTTCTATTTCACACATGAGGAGTCTGAGAGATTAAGTTGAGTGTCACACAGCTAAGAGAAGACAGAGTTGGATGTGGATCAGGCCTGCCTGACTCCCAGGCCGCTAAGATTTGTCCTCTGTCTATGTGTTATAACAAAATACACACTCCCCTGGGCCTTGGAGAGTAGCCTTCAGATCCTCACCTGCCTCTATCTATTCACTGTTTATTTACCACTTATTGAATGCATACTCGGTGTTTTGAGCAATGCAGAGATACAGGAATCATGCATGCCTCCAAGGAACTTAAAATCTCATAGGTGGAACAAGATACGTCTCCCAACACCAGGCCTGAGTCGGCATGTAAGAAGCCCTGTGTCTTGGGAAACAGACACCCTGTCAAACCATAAAGAAGTCACCCCAAACCATTCTAGGCTTCTGCTTTCCACTTTATATAATCATCATACATGTGAATGGTTTTCTCAAACATTTTTCCCCAACTTTTTAATTGTATCAACTCTAAAAATATTCTTGGTTATTTAGAAATATGTTGCTTAATAATGGGACCTTTTCAGATACCTCTTTGCTATTGATTTCTGATTCAGTTCCCTTGTGGTCAAAAGATAGGTTCTGTGATTTCATTCCCTCTCAATTACTCATCTTATTTTATGATCCACATATGGTCTATCTTGATAGGTGGTCCTTATGCACTTGAAAAGAATATACCCTGGCTGGTAGCACAGTGGATAAAGGCACTGGCCTACGAACCCAAAGGTCGCAGGTTCGATTCCCCAGCCAGGGCACATAACCAGGTTGCAAACCAGGTCTCCAGTCAGGTCTGTGGCTGGAGGCAGGTGAAAGGCAGCCATACATTGATGTCTCTCACCCTCTCTGCCTCTCTCCCTTCCCCTCTTTCTAAAAATAATGGAATAAAATATCTTTAAAAAAGAAAAAGAAAAGAATATAGATCTGCTGCTATTAGGTGGAGTGTTCTATAAATGATGCTTAGGTTGTGTTGGGTGATAGTGTTGTTCAAGTCTGTTACTTCCTCATTAAGTTTTTGATTGAGAAAAAGAGTATCAAAATCTCAAATTTAAATTGTCAAATTTTATATTTCTCCTTGGCTTTTCCTTTATAGAAGGTTAGGCTTATTCATTAGATTATATACACTTAGGGTTATTTGTCCTCTTATTGAATTGGTCCTTTAATCATTTGTGAAAATTTCTCTCCTGAAGTCTACTTTGATCAAAATGTAGACATTCCACTGTTTTTATGGATTGTATTGCATGGTCTGTGTTAATAGTACATTTCTTTATTTTTAATCTGCCCATGTCTTTCTAGGCCAAACTACTTTAACGGTATACCTGGGTCTTACTCTTTTCATTCATTTTGACAATCTCTGACCTTTGGAGGTCATTTAGAACCCTTTACATTTAATGTAATTATCATTCTCTGTCACCTTGCTGTTTTTCATTTGCCACTTGTTCTCTTTTGTTTTTACCTCTTTTTCTATTTATTTTCATTTATTTAATATTTTTGGTATTCCCTTTCTTATCTCCACTAATGACTTATTAGCTGGTTTTTCAAGAGAATGTATTCATGGTTGCTCTAGGATTTATCAATATTACATACAGCTTTAATTTATCACTGCCTGCTATCAAATACTGTTATGTTACACTATATATGTATTTAATGCTGCCTTTAATGTTTCCCTGAATCTGAGAATATAGTTGGCGTTTTGCCACATGGGACACACAGAATTCTGTCAGTAACAAGCATTCTCTTTTCTTACCTGATGCTACAAAACTTAAAGCCAGGGGTCTAACCTAACCTCCCCCGTATGTATCAGATTTCATGGTATGAACTTAACACTCCTTTTGACCTTCTCTTGTATCTAATTTATGTTCCCCCACAGTATTTTGTGACCTTCATCAGCCTCTTTGAGGCAGAGTGTGTCCTACACATGTTCTTGTGCCTTGTGAGGCTAACTCTCCTACTCATCCTGTAGGAAGTAGAAGTACAGTTGGAGGAAGTGAAGAAGAAATCAGAAAATGAAATAAAGCATCTAGAGGAAGAGAAAGCGGCCCTACAGGTGAAGCTCCAGAATTCTTTGCTGGAGGTAAGCCCCAGCCAGTGCGTGCACGGAGGGCATTGCCCTGGCCCGAGGAGTTTCCAGTTAACTGAGATGCTGGACGCTCAGGAAGTTGCCCAACCTTATTACTTCCAGCTTCCTTAGGTGAAACCGCAGGACTTCAGCATGACAAGAAAGCTGTCTCGCGGGGCATAAATGGAGCTGCAAGTAGCAGAGTGCCTGAGTTATAGAGTCTTATTGGTGGGCACTTCCTGTCTCACAGGAGCTGCTGGTGTAGGCCCTGTAGCCACATGATGTCGGGCCTGGTGAACCTGGACTCTCCCGCTCTCTCCTTCACCCGGGCTCCGTTCTCAATTCTGTGGGCATTAGATACTTCTGTCATTGTGGCCTCTTTCTTTACAAAAAAAAAAAAATTTAATTATATACCGTGACTGAATTCATAGATGAAACCAGCCAGGCTGTATTTTTTCTCCCTCTGATTTTGAAATAAAACCTTTTCATGGCCCCTAAAAGTATCATGGGCCCCGGGCACTGTGCCTGCCACATCCAAATGGAGAAGTCAGCTCAGGTTCCAAATGTCTGCGGCCACTCCAGCTGTCAGATCCAAGCGTGAGCCAAGGGACAGGGAGGCACCATGGTGACCAGGCCTGCCCACTTTCTCGGGCAGCAAAAGGCATTTGCAGAAGCCCAGCTGAGTCCTACCCCCGTGGCTGACATCCGTGCCATGGGGCCAGCCGGAGGAGCCACGATTTAGCTGTCAGGCCTCCATGGTGGAGAAAGGGGAGGGCGTTGGATGTAGACCAGATGAACAACAGAGTTTGTGTCATGGGCCCACCTGTCCAGACCACCGAGGGACCAAGGTCCAAGTTTAAAAGAGCTGTCGTCCATGTTACAGGGAGAAGGGGCTGGAAACAGGGTTCGCTCCTGAGCCTGAGGAGATGAAAACAAACTGGAAAGAGGTCTCCTCGCTTCCCCGGCCCCGCTCACACCTTCCAGAGGAGCCCTGCCCCTCTCACCCCACAGGAGCCCGTGAAATCGGCTCCTCAGCCCAGACCCGGCGTCACAACCCCCCGGGTTCTGAAAAACGCGGAGCAGTGGTGTGTAGGAACCCCTGTAATGGAGTTCCATTTAGAAACATGCCTGAACCAGTGTTATCTCCAGAAGGGAGAAAGGCTGATGGGTCAGGAGAAGCACAGCAGCTGCCACTGTATTTGTGCCATGTTGTTTCCACAGCTGAGGGATGAGTACGCTCCTTATGTTTTGCTCTCACCTTTTGTTTATTTCACAAATTGGCTTTGTTTTTTCAAAGCTGAGCCTGCCACGCCTTACACTTGACGTAGCCGGGGCTCTAGAGGTGAGGTGTTGATGGAAGGTCCCGGTGATGGAGGTTTCTGTTCCAGCAAAGAAGCCCATTGCACTCTCCTGCGCTTCCTTCCTTCCCGCCCCCACTCCCTGTCCACCTAGGCTGACGATTGTCAGAGGGGGCTGGGCCGTCCCGCCCTGTGGAGCCTCACCTGTGTACTTGGTGCCAGTTGGTTCTACTTCTGACATCGGGACTGTCACCTGACTGTTCCTCTGAATGTCCCTTAGAACCCCTCTATTTATTTACTTATTTAAAGATTTTATTCATTATTGTTAGAAAGAGGGGAGGGAAGGGAGGAAGGGAGGGAGAGAAGCATCAATGTATGGTTGCCCTTCACCTGCTGCAGCTGGGGACCTGACTGGAGACCTGGCTTGCAACCTGGGTACGTGCCATGACTCAGAATTGAAGCAGCGACCCTTGGGTTCACAGGCCAGCCCTTATCCACTGAGCCACACCGGCCAGGGCCAGAACCCACAAAGATTCGTTGGCAGTGTCTGAGTTTCCCTGATGGTTACTGGCCTTGTGTTTCTTGTTCCACAGCCGTCTGTCTAATTGACACTTGACGATTAGTTGGTGAATAATAATTAGTTGAATAATCATAATTAAGGCATGACGTTTAATGGCACTGTCCAGCTACCTTTCTCTCCTGTTGTCTGTATAATTATTAAAGATCGTTTCTTTTATTTACCAATTAACTTCTTAAAAAAGAAATCACGGGCAATGGCATGAAAGCCAGTGAAAACCCCCTGCAGCTCCAGCGTGGACACATGTATGTAAATGATTTCAAGGGAAGGCAGGCTTATTTCCTTCTGGAAAGACCATGCCGCTAGTGCATTAGAAATAGCCTTTGTGGAAGCATGTCCGGGAAGCACGTCTTGGGGGCACTGTCCCCAGAGCCGGTTGACCCAGGAGAAGGGACTCCCAGATGAAGGACCACCCAGGAGAAAGGACTTAGTTTCATTGCCACACCTTTCTCTTCTTCTGTTCTAGGTTTTAAGGCTGGAAGAATTCATCCAACAGAACAAGCTATGTCCCCAAAGAGGTGAGGGACACCCCCAGGGACTGCGTTGTCCCCACCACAGCGTTTTGGAGACCCAGGTAAGCTCCAGCTCGTTCTGCTTTCGTTAAGGATCGTTCTCCTTTTTGATGCTTCACCAACCCCAGGGACACATACTGGCATTCATTTTATTTTCACCCTCAGAACTGCCAAAATGCCTGCAGAAAAAAATCACTACAAAATCCTTCTGCCAAAGCCATGAGCAAAGTAGGGTACCAAGTCATCATCCACATGGTTTGAAAAAGAACAAGGCTTATCAGATGCATCTTCTCTCCCTCTGAAGGCAGCCTGCCTGGCCAATAACAGGACCCTTAGGTCCAGGGGCCCCCTGGTTCTGCTCAGCACAAAGGATTGTCTCACAGCTGTAGAGGCTAGAAGTTCAAAATCCAGGTGTTGGTAGGGCTGGTTTCTCCGGAGGACTCTGAGGGAGGTCCCGTTTTCTGCATCTGCCTGGCTTGTCCCTCCCTGAGCCCAGTATCTAGAGAGAAGTCCAGACCGTCAGCTGCATAGGGCTGCAGGGGAAACCTCCATGAATATCAGTTCCATTTAATTCAACTTAACACCCACATTATTCCTTCCTTACACTGTCACTTGTGGGATCCTAGGATATGCCAGCCTTGGAGCTAGGTGTTACGGTGAAGAAATACACGTAAACAAATAGCTTTCAAGTGATGTGCACATTCAGTAATAGAATTAATCACCCACTGCTGTGTACTGTATTCTACCAGGCAATTAATAGGCACTTTTCAGGTATAGGTCTTTCAAATTAAACTTTCCTCTTAAATAAGCAATCTACGCACAAGGTACGGAAATTTGTACAGTGAAAAGCATGTCCCCTCGTCCTATTTTCCTGTTCGTTTTGTTTTTATTTCTTCTTTATATTTATTTCTCCTTGCAGAACCATACCTTGTACAACCAGGCACTTTTTCTGCAAACGATAGTACACTCTCCTGCACTCTGCGTTTTCTAACTTAATTTTTTTAGCTTAGAGGTTGTAACAAACACATCAGTTCCCTTCTGTATCAACTTTATTATTACTTTTTTAAAGAACAACTGTTTGGCATTCCTTTGAACAACAATAACAACAACAAAAACATAATATATTAACCTTCCCTTTGGGTGGACATTTAGGGTTTTCCTAGACTTGCTCTATTATAGGTAATACTTCAGTGACAGTAGGCAACAGAACTATGGAGCATTGTTGTGTAGTACAGTAGCTAAGCAGGCTCATTCTGAACTAGACACCCAGGTGCTGAGTGACAGGAGCCTCTGGGACAAATGATCCGAGGTCTCTTTGTGCAGTTGCTTCATCTGTAAGGTGGGGATGAAGTTGCCAGGGTCACCAGGGTGATGTCGGAGCAACCCTCGGCCACAGCACGACATGGGACATGGCAAGGGGCAGACCCCTCTGCAAGGAAGAGGCTCCGCGGGGCCTGGACAATCCGAGGCTGACCTGAGGGTAGAAACGGGGACATCAAAACAGGGTGCAAAAGGCCGGCGTCCCCAGTGACGTCGCTGGATTGGGCACTATAAACGGAAGCCTGCTGGAGACGCGGGAATCTGAGCGTGGACCCCAGCTGTTCTGCCAAAGCATGCCAGGGAGTCAGAAGAGATAAAAACGGTAATGCCAAGCAAAAGCCAACTTCTCGCTCCACCCCTGAGAGTGGAGGGAAGGTAGCCAAAGCTGGGGTGTCTGTCCCCACCCAAGTTAGTGGGGACTTTCCAGAACCTTTTGTCCTGGTCTCTCATGTCTGGTCTCCTTGACTCCCTTAGGGTCATAGTTTTATTCACTGGTTTCCAGAAAGCCAGTTCCATCCTGGTAATTACAAAGGGAAACTTTTATTTTCCGGAAGACCCTTCTGGTGCCAGGGTCACACTGAACGGCGGCCCAGGATGTTGACATTTTCATGGATTTCCCTACTTGCATCCGCTGCCCCCCCAAAAAGAGTTGTTTGTGCTAATTATTACTCAAGTCAAGTGCTGTTAGTTCACAAGGCCCTGGGTGAGCACTAGGGCGAGGGGCCCGGTCCATGGGGAGCCCCATTTCAAACAGGAGAAGTCATTCCGTACTGAACAAGCCCTATGAGAAATGCTGTAATAATGACAAGAAGATGCGTGTGCAGCTAGTAGGGGTGAGGGAGGTTTCTGCCCAGGGGATCCAGGAATTTCAGTGACATCTGCTGCCACCTGCCTGGGTACCGAGGTTGCCTGTGACTTCACCAGGAAGGGACACGGCACAGGGGAGGAGCACAGTGAAAGGCCCCAAGGTGGAAGCCCTGAGCCCAGTGGGACGGGAGAAAGGGGTGCACGGAAGCCCTCCCAGAGCCAAGAAGTGTCCCCTGCTCACGGGGGACCTGGTGGGGTTTGCCATGTAGCCGTCACCTGTACCCAACCTGGAGGATCATGTGACCCCGAGGATGTCTACACCCTGGGGGTGAGCGGACACATGATCCCTGAGCCCTTAAATAGCTGACACCCTGAGCCCGTCAGGCCACGAGGACCTGCTGTGCTCTGTCTAGTGGGAGTTGAGTCCAGTGCCACCCAACAGGGAACAGGGTAGGCCACCCTGGAGAGCCCTTCCGTGGAGAGATTCCTGGCTGAGACAGGCTGAGAGCTGTTGGGGCCCAGGAGTGCAGCCACTCAGGGCTAAGGGTTAGACACGGATTCCACCCCAGGGGACCTCAGGCAAGGCCAAAAACCCACCTGAGAGTGGCTTCCCCATGAATCCTAGGAGCAACACAGGTAAGGCCCTGACTACGAGCCAGGCACACAGTGCTTCCCATGGTCCTCCAACAGTCCTATCAGGCAAGTGTTACTATTATTCTTGTTTTACATACAGGGGAACTGAGGCCCAAAGGGACTGTGCTGTCAGCCACATTACTTGTACTGCTTCTCGTTAGTAAAACGGTGGTGACGGTCCTGCACCCCCACACCCCAGAGCTCCGCCAATGGAAGAAAGCGCACAAAGGCACTTTTCAAAACTCTTCACATTCTATCAATGGGGAGTGACTATAGTATCTATCACAGTCCCTCTAATCATTTCAGCAACACCCCATCGCATTCGGTGTTCTGTTTTCAGATGTCCGTACCGTGCCTCTGAAAGACTGAGGAGGGTTTCGAACCTTCCCTCCCAGGAGATTTCCTGGGTGCGGATGTTGCTGTGAAATGGAATGGCTGTGGGGGAGGCGGACGGGCTGCAAGGTGAAGGAGGATGTGACCTAATGTGAACGCAGGTTGAGTAGGGAGGAGGCTGGAGAGAGGCAGGACTGCTGCTGATTTTCCTGAGCGCAAGGTAAACCCAGGCTACTCTAACGCCAGGGAGAGCACTGAGCTGAACCTGAGAAAACGCCTGGTGGGGACCCCAAGAGCGTGAATCAGGGGTGGACAACTCAGGATGTACCCACGGCGGTGCAGGGTGGGCACTGGGAGGAACTCACTGGGGTGGATCCAAGCGGATATGCGGAGCAGAGTTCGCAGCTAAGTTAGCATCAGGGGGCTTCAGAGCCCTGGCTCAGCCGCCTCTCAACCTCCGCAGCCAAGTCCACAAGTGAAACATTTATTTAAATGGCACCCCAGCTCCTTTTGGACGACGCACTTTGATTCAAAACACAGGTAAACAGGGTGTAGGAGAGAGAGGAGGGGAATGTTTTTGTCATTTACATGGCTTGTTGGGTCCCCTCCTGACCCGTAAGTTCACTGAAACCAAGAACTACGTTTTATTAATCTTCACCCTTCATGCACCTTGCATACTTGCATGTGGCTGAAGCTCAGCACCTTCTGGTACATAAACGGCATGACAATTGAACGGATAGACTGAAAGTACCATTTTGAGTCCTGGTAGTTAAAAGGTTAGATAGAGAACTCCAAAACTTTGCCCTGGCTGAAGGATGGTTTAGAAGACACTGGGGTCCTTCAGTTACTTGTGGAGGGCGAAATTCACCCCCTTCTCTGGGAAGGAGGCCCCTGCCTCTCCTTTCCTGGGGCCGGGGAACAAGTGAATAGAAACAGGGTACTGAGTTCACTTCCCTGTTGATGTGGGAAACAGCTGTCATCTCTCGAGTACATCCTGAGTGCTGTGTGCAGGTACTTCTCCAGAGCATGTTTGTGACAACACGGGTTGAAATCATGCCCAGTTAGGTCCTGATTCAGGCAGCTGGCGATCATGCCATCATGGCCGAGCCAGGTGCCAGTGCGGTGACATGGAATGATGCGGACGAGAGTCAGATGACCCAGGGGTCCAGTCCTTGTGCCTTCCTCCCGTGGCCATGTGACACAAGTCATCAGACTTTTCCGATCCTTGGTCCCCATCAGCAACACAAGGGCATTGCTGTCTCCCCTGCCAGCCTCCCAGCACCATGGGCACCCATGAGCTACTGTTGGGAAAGGGACAGGTGCGGTGTAGCTGGGAGTCAGGGTGGTCGTCCAGATGCATCGTCAGCACCCTCTCCTGTTTCTGGACTCCTGCCCAGACTGCCTTTAGATATGGTCGACAAGGTGGCTCAGCAGCTGCATCCACACACCCCCTTTCACGGTCGTCACGGTGGCTTGGAGTCCGTTTCAAGGTCTTCCTCATCTTCATAATAACTGGCATGAGGTCTTCGTTCATTGTTCATGTTGCTTTACGTTCCTTCTCCCACTTTCCCTGGTTAGGCTGACCAGGATGGGCCTTTCAAAAAGCCAGCTTTTGAATGTGTGGTTGAGATCTGTTTTTCTCTGCATCCTTAATTTTATCCTTCATATCTTTCCTTCTCCTTTAGGTTTATTCTCTTCTCCTTTCTCTCACTTCTGAAATGTTTGGGGTTTTTTTTTTTCACATATACATTTAAGGCTATAAATTTCCCACTAAGTGTATCTAGCTGTATTTTAGAGTTTTGAACTTTTCTCTTGGTTTATTAAAATCTACTTTCTGTTGCTTTCTAATTGTATTGTATAGTCATCAGATAACATGATCTGTAAAATGTCAGCACTTTGAACTGTGTTGAGATTTGCATGGTAGCCTGCTGGGAATCAGGTATTTGTATGTTTTAATGCTTCCTACATAATAGGAAAAAAAGCGTATTCTCAGTTTGGTTGTCAAAGTACATGTATTTGAATTCTGGTTCTGTGATACCTTCACTGTGTGACCTTGAGCAGGTTACATGCCCTCCTGCCTTTGTCCATCACTGTTAAAATGTGACAACGTGCCCACCTTGTGGAGCTGAGGGCCTGGCACACGCTGGGCACCATTTAAATGTGAGCCGCGATTAGTAGTCCTTTTGTAGCTATTTGGTTTTAGCTTATTCATCTTGTCCAAAGCTTCCATATCCTAGCTCATTTTGTCTACCTGGTGTATCAGTTTCCGAGAGGAAAGCATTGAAACATGTCTCCTTCTAGTTACAAATTTGCCCATTTTCCCCCTACAATTCTGAACACTTTGTCATATGTTTTTAGGCTGTATTGTTTGCTGCCCACCACTTCATCATTAGAGTGTTTTTGTTAAACTTTACTCATTTTAATTGAGAGACAAGAAGAGGGAGAGAGAAGGAGAGGGAGAGAAACATCAATTGGTTGCCTTTTGCACTTGCTCCAACCAGGTGTGTGCAACCAGGCATGTGCCCTGACCAGAAATCAAACCAGTGGCCTTTTGGTTTGCAAGACAACACCCAGCCAACTGAGCCACACCGGCCAGGGCTATTAGAGTGTTTTAATGAACGACTTCTTGTATCAGCATAGCTCACCATGCTGAACTTAGCCAGTTCACATGTATTGTGATTACTGGTACCATTTTGCTTTTGCCAACATGTTTCATGCTTTCAATTTACTGACATGTCCTTATAACCTTCCATCTTCCTTTTGAAACCTGAGCCTAATTAACTTTAATCATCATTTACATATTTATATTACAGTATTATGCTATTCTGATTTTTGATGCACATATAATTTATTTTATTTTATTGTTGTTGTATTACATCCATCCCGTTTTTGCTCCCCTCTGTCCCCCTCCCCACCCACCCATTCCCCCCAAAGTCAATCCCACCTGTTGTCCATGTCCATGGTTCCTTTATACTAGGTTCTCGTCTAAGCTGCTCCCCTTTCTTGCCTCTGCCTCCCCCCTCCCCCAAACCCCTTTCCCCCTGACCACTGAAGGCCTATTCCTTGTATTCATATATTTGGTTCTATTTTGCTTGTTGTTGGTTTTGCTCATTATTGTCCCGTAATGGGTGAGATCATATGATATTTGTCCTTCACTGACTGGCTTATTTCACTAAGCATAATACTCTCCAGTTCCATCCATGTTGTTGCAAAGGGTACAAGTTCCTTCTTTCTTTCTGCTATCTAGAATTCCATTGTGTAAATGTACCAAAGTTTTTTGATCCAATCATCCACTGATGG